>JAHHZJ010001142.1:0-42213 GCA_021437245.1 Aegilops speltoides | reverse complement strand
ACCACCTATTCGAGGGATTGAGCATCAAATTGACTTAATTCCCGGTGCATCATTACCCAACCGTGCACCATACCGTACCAATCCAGAGGAGACGAAGGAGATTATGCGTCAAGTACAGGAGCTGCTCGACAAAGGTTATATACACGAATCCCTTAGTCCTTGTGCTGTTCCTATTATTCTAGTGCCGAAAAAGGATAGTACGTCACGTATGTGTGTTGATTGTAGAGGCATCAATAATATTACTATTCGTATCGTCACCCTATTCCTAGGCTAGATGATATGCTTGATGAATTGAGTGGCTCTACAATATTCTCCAAAGTTGATTTGCGTAGTGGATACCATCAAATTCGTATGAAATTGGGAGATGAATGGAAAACAGCATTTAAAACTAAGTTTGGATTATATGAGTGGTTAGTCATGCCTTTTGGGTTAACTAATGCACCTAGTACTTTCATGAGATTAATGAACGAAGTTTTACGTGCTTTCATTGGACGATTTGTGGTAGTCTATTTTGATGATATACTGATTTATAGCAAATCTTTGGAAGAACATTTGGAACATTTACGTGCTGTTTTTAATGCTCTACGTGATGCCCGTTTGTTTGGTAACCTTGGGAAGTGCACCTTTTGCACCGACCGAGTATCTTTTCTTGGCTATGTTGTTACTCCACAGGGAATAGAAGTTGATAAAGCCAAGATTGAAGCTATTGAGAGTTGGCCGCAGCCCAAAACGGTCACACAAGTGAGGAGTTTCCTTGGCCTCGCTGGTTTCTATAGGCGTTTTGTGAGAGATTTCAGCACCATTGCTGCACCTCTCAACGAGCTTACAAAGAAGGATGTGCCTTTTGTTTGGGGTACCGCATAGGAAGAGGCCTTCACGGTATTGAAAGCTAAGTTCACACATGCTCCTTTACTCCAACTTCCTGATTTTAATAAGACTTTTGAGCTTGAATGTGATGCTAGTGGAATTGGATTAGGAGGTGTGTTATTACAAGATGGCAAACCTGTTGCATACTTTTACGAAAAATTGAGTGGGCCTAGTCTGAATTACTCTACTTATGATAAAGAATTATATGCTCTTGTTCGGACTTTAGAAACATGGCAACATTATTTATGGCCCAAAGAATTTGTTATACATTCTGATCATGAATCTTTGAAACATATTAAAAGTCAAGCTAAACTGAATCGTAGACATGCTAAATGGGTTGAATTCATTGAGACTTTCCCTTATGTCATTAAACACAAGAAGGGTAAAGAAAATGTTATTGCTGATGCATTGTCTCGTCGCCATACTATGCTTTCACAACTTGACTTCAAAATATTTGGTTTGGAGACCATCAAAGATCAATATGTGCATGATGCTGATTTTAAAGATGTATTGCAGAATTGTAAAGAAGGAAGAACATGGAACAAGTTTGTCGTTAATGATGGATTTGTGTTCGTGCTAACAAGCTATGCATTCCAGCTAGCTCCGTTCGTCTTTTGTTGTTGCAGGAGGCGCATGGAGGAGGACTAATGGGACACTTTGGCGTGAAGAAGGCGGAGGACGTACTTGCTACACATTTCTTTTGGCCAAAGATGAGGCGGGATGTTGAGCGTTTTATTGCTCATTGCACTACATGTCAAAAAGCTAAGTCACGACTCAATCCTCATGGTTTATATATGCCTTTACTGTACCAAGTGTTCCTTGGGAGGATATATCTATGGACTTTGTTTTAGGTTTACCTAGAACCAAGAAGGGAGGATAGCATATTTGTTGTCGTGGATAGATTCTCGAAAATGGCACACTTTATACCATGTCATAAAAGCGATGATCTTTGTCAATGTTGCTGATTTGTTCTTTCGTGAAATTATTAAACTTGCATGGTGTGCCAAATACTATTGTTTCAGATCGTGATACTAAATTTCTTAGCCACTTTTGGAGATGTTTATGGGCTAAGTTGGGGACTAAACTGCTTTTTAGTACTACTTGTCACCCCAAACCGATGGACAAACTGAAGTAGTCAATAGAACATTGTCTACTATGCTTAGGGCTGTTCTAAAGAAAAATAAGAAAATGTGGGAGGAATGCTTGCCTCATATTGAATTTGCTTATAATCGTTCATTGCATTCTACTATTAAGATGTGCCCTTTTGAAGTTGTGTATGGTTTCCTACCTCGTGCACCTATTGATTTGTTGCCTCTTCCATCTTCGGAGAAGGTTAATTTTGATGCTAAAGAACGTGCTGAATTAATTTTAAAATGCATGAGTTAACTAAGGAAAACATTGAGCGTATGAATGCTAAATATAAACTTGCTGGAGATAAGGGTAGAAAACATGTTGTGTTTGCACCTGGAGATCTTGTTTGGTTACATTTGCGTAAGGATAGATTTCCTGATTTGCGCAAATCAAAGCTAATGCCACGTGTTGCTGGTCCCTTTAAGGTGTTGGAGAAAGTAAATGATAATGCATATAAACTTGAGCTGCCTACAGATTTTGGGGTGAGTCCCACTTTTAACATTGCAGATTTGAAGCCATATTTGGGTGAGGAAGATGAACTTCCGTCGAGGACGACTTCATTTCAAGAAGGGGAGGATGATGAGGACATCAATACCATTGTTACACCCACAGCCCTGCTGCTATACATCTTGGACCAATTACTAGAGCTCACAAGACGCCAACTAAATTACCAGGTACTTCCGTTTCTTGGTAATGATTCTAATGTTCATGAGAATATGATGCTGCCTAAATTGGATACATTTGTTTTGCTTACAAATGAAGGGCCTAGCTTGGAGAAGGATGAACATTGGAGCAAGAACAAGCATGGAGATGATGGCATGCGCAAGGGGGACAAGAATGGAGTTACAAGTGATGATTTCAGGACTTTGAAGCCACCATAATGAGTGCATGAAGCCTTGGACGAAATATACAAGATGCCACTTCATAAATTTCGTCCAGAGGCTATTCTAGGTGCTGCGTCACCTTATTATTGGGCCAGGCCCATGTAATTTCGAAATACATTAGTATAGGCTATTTTAGAGTCCGTATGTGTGGGAAACAAGAGATAGGGTTAGTTTGGACCCCTCCACCAAGGGCCACGAAATTCACCCCCTCTTCCTCCATATATACAACCCTTAGGGCACCGTTTAGACTTTGGGTTTTGTTTAGATCAAAAGTTCACCATAGCTGCAACTTCGCGTACTTCGTTTGTGTTCAACGACCAGACAAAGGCGTCACAGAACCCCACCTTGATCAATAAAGCTTTCATCTTATATTCGCAATATCCAGATTGCAATCTCAGTTTCTTGCTTGTTCTTCGTTTGCTCGCAGGAAATAGACCCTCGTGGTCAGGTTGATCGTGCTATGGCGTGGTCAATAACCTCTCGGAGTTGGCTTAGCAATTGCTAAGGCGCGACGTCCTCGCACGCTCGTAGTCGGATCGTCAAAGTCGACTTCCACCAAAGCGGAATCCACCATCTCATCGAAAGACGGGACACCTCTGCCTCTATCAGTCCACCTCCATGAGCCTCTTGCAAAAGTAGCAAACGAAGAGAAGACTCGGGTATGCAAAGTTTGTTAGCTCTCATAAGATAACCATCCTTGAGGTAATATTGTTCCCAAGATGTATGCGTCAAACATTTAGCATAATGAGGTGCAAAAGATGGATCACTAGCATACAAATCCTTTATGTGCTCAAAGCCTATAACATTCAACTCAAGTTGGGTGACGAGCGTGCATATGCGTGAAAGTGCATCGGCAACTACATTTTCCTTGCCCTTAATGTACTTGATCACATATGGGAAAGATTCAATAAATTCACTCCACTTGGCATGACGCTTGTTCAATTTAGTTTGACCTTTCAAGTACTTAAGCGTTTCATGATCGGTATGGATGACAAACTCATGAGGTCTAAGATAATGTTCCCAAACATGTAGCACACGCACTAAAGCATATAATTTTTTGTCATATACGGGATAGTTAAGTTGAGCACCGGAGAGTTTTTCACTAAAATAAGCAATGACTCGTTTTTCTTGCATTAAAACTCCGCCAATTCCGGTACCACTTGCATCACAATGAACCTCAAAAGTTTTGTCAAAATTGGGCAAAGCAAGAATCGGAGCATGAGTAAGCAAGGACTTGAGCTCATCGAAAGCGTTGGATTGCAAAGGTCCCCAAACAAAAGGAGTATTCTTCTTACTCAAAGCATGCAAAGGAGCTGCAATAGTGCTAAAGTTTTTCACAAAGCGACGATAAAAACCTACAAGACCAAGGAAACTTCGCACTTGTTGCAAATTGGTGGGTTGGGGCCAAGTTTTAATTGCTTTGATCTTAGTTTCATCAACATGGACACCCTTGGAAGAGACAACGACACCCAAGAAAACCACTGTGTCAACGCCAAAAGTGCATTTTTTTCAAGTTGGCATAAAGACTTTCCTTTCGAAGCGTTTGCAAAACAAGCTTAACATGATCAAGATGCTCTTTCATGGTTTTGCTAAACACAAGAATATCATCGAAGTAAACCACAACAAAGATTCCAATGTATGGACGAAGTACATGATGCATGAGACGCACAAAAGTTCCGAGAGCTTCCGACAAACCCATAGGCATAACCAACCATTCATATAAGCCAAATTTTGTTTTGAAAGCAGTTTTCCATTCATCACCCTCATGAATGCGGATTTGATAATAGCCACTTTTAAGATCAATTTTGAGAAAAGTTGGCTCCACTAAGTTCATCAAGCATATCATCTAAGCGAGGAATGGGATGCCTATAGCGCACGGTGATAGCATTTATAGGTCTACAATCGAGCACTGGCGGAAACTTCCATCGGGTTTAGGCACAAGTATAACGGACGACACAAGGGCTTAAGATTTCACGTACATGACCGTTGTCGATTAGTTGTTGTACTTGCCGTTGAATCTCCTTGGTTTCTTCTGGATTGACACGGTAGGGAGCTTTGTTTGGAAGTGGCGCTCCGGGGATGAGGTCGATTCGATGCTCAATGCCTCGAAGAGGAGGTAGACCCGGAGGTAGCTCATCGGGGAAAACATCTTGAAATTCCTGCAAAAGAGATTGAAACACCAAAGGTAGCTCATGAGTGGTGTTAGTTTTTGGTTCTCCATCCTTGCACACAAGGACAAAGTGCATCACAGTCGATGGGTTCTCACACACTTCTCTCATCTCATGTTTGGTGGCGAATAGTATGAGGTTTTTCTCTCTAGGCGAAGAGGCGCTCAAGTTTGGCTTGTGGCTCTCACTCACTTTTTGGTGGCTCACTTTCTCACTCTTCTCTCTTTGGTTGGTGGCTTGTTTGTCGGCTATCACTTGACTAGGAGACATGGGTCGTAGGACATATTCTTTGCCTTTCATCTTGAAGCTATAGTGGTTTGTACGCCCATTGTGGTAGACACCACGGTCGAATTGCCATGGCCGACCAATGAGGAGGTGGCAAACGGTCATTGGGACCACATCACACTCCAAAGTGTCCTCATATGCACCGATTTTGAAGGATACTTGGACCGTATGCTCAACTCGTATAGTGCCGGAGTCACTTAGCCATTGAACCTTGCAGGGTTGCGGATGCTTCTTCTTGACCAATTGGAGCTTGGAGCATAGTTCTTCGCTTGCCAAGTTGTGGCAACTACCTCCATCGATGTTGACCTTGACGGAGCGTCCATTGATGCCGGCCTTTGTGTGGAAGATGTGCATCTTTGATCTTCTTCTTGTTGATGTTGAAGTGTCAAGACCTTGGAGACAACAAGAGCGGGGCTCGTATCTTCATCACAAAAGACTCGATCATCTTCATCCTCGTTGATGCGCCGGTGCATGGCCACTTGGTCAATAGCGTCCATTTCATCTTCACTCATTGAGTCGTAGGTGCCATCGTCGTTGAGTATCATGGTGCGCTTGTTGGTGCATTCATAGGACTTGTGGCCTCGGCCGCCGCAAGTGAAACACTTGAAGGAGCTTGTCTTGACGGTCTCATCGGTAGGAGTAGATGATGAAGCACGGGGCTTGGAGTTGCTTGTAGTAGGAGGAGGACGACTTGAACTTGTAGAGGTTTTCTTGTAACTTGACTTGTCGTCGTTGTTTGGAGAAAGCTTGGTTGATGTCGAAGTTGGGGTAGTTGTTGAAGCTTGGGTGTTGGAGAAGCCGTTTGTCTTGGATGAGTACTTGGCGTACTTGAAGTCATCTTGCACTTGTCGTTCCGCCTTTGTAGCTTGATGCACGAGCTCAATGAGGTTGGAGTAGGGTTGGAAGTCGGCGATCTTCTTGATGGCATGGTTGAGTCCATTCAAGAATCGTGCCATTGTTTGCTCATCATCTTCCTTGACATTGGCTCGAATCATGGCAATCTCCATTTCTTTGTAGTATTCTTCAACACTCTTTGTTCCATGCTTGAGGAGTTGTAGCTTCTTGAAGAGATCACGGTTGTAGTATGTGGGCACAAAGCGTGCCCGCATGACATCCTTCATTTGAGCCCAAGTGGTGATTGGAGGTTCACCTCTTGCTTGTCGGCGCTCAAGTACTTGTTCCCACCATATGAGCACATAGTCTTGGAACTCAAGTGATGCCATAGCGATCTTCTTCTCTTCCTCATAGTTGTGCAACGAAAGATTTTGTCGACCTTCAATGCCCATGAGAGGTACTCTTCGGGATCATTGGTTCCATTGAACTTGGGCATTGTGAACTTGAGCTTGCCATAGCATTGTTCATCATTGTGTTGAGGTCGATTTTGATGATGACGTTCTTGACGTGGAGGGTAATCATCCTCATGTTGTTCTTGGCGAGGAGGAAGTCCATGATCAACTTGCTCTTGTTGACCTTGAGGTTGAGGTTGAGCATGAGGAGCTTGTGGAGGAGCTTGTTGGGCTTGACGTTGCGCACGCAGATGGTAGTTCCTCTCTTGTATTTCTTCTCGAAGGGCTTCCTCTTGATTGCGCCTTTCGCGATTGCGATTGGCGAGAGCTCGACTTGATGCTTGAAGGGCATGTTCCGCCTCAAGAGCTTGTGCTTCTCGTTGTTGTTGTTGAAGACGTTTAGCCTCGGCGTCTTGTTGCTCTTGGTGTAGGCGCGCTCATTCTTGTTCTTGTTGGTGACGAAGACGTTGTCGTTCTTGAGCTTGAGAAAACGCCACTTGGTTTGATTGAGGACGAGGAACTTGTTCATCAACTTGCTCTTGGGAATGCTTGTCGTGTAGCTGGTTGCGAGATGCATGACGGTCTTGACGCGCGGCTCGTCGAAGAGTGTTCGATGACGGTGTACTTGTGTCGGAGAAGGAGTCGTCGGAATGGCGACTTGAGTGGCTCCGTCTTGAGTGTGAGGAAGTAGAAGGACGCCGGTTCACCAACAAGGCGCGGATCTCGTCCATTCTTGCATCGTTCTCTTTCTTGTGCGCGTCGAGTTTGTTGTCAAAGTATTCTCTTGTATGTTGCTCGGATAGTCGCAAGTCGGTGGCGAGGTTGTCGATGCGTTCGCTCATTGCTTGTTGCTCTTGATGGAGAGCTCGTTGTGCGCCAAAGAGGTGGCTCTTGGTGACGTATGATGACATGTCGTCGTCTTGCTCGATGAAGAGTGGATTTGTAGAAGAACTTGGCCTATCCATCATTTCAAACAAATTGTGAGTGGTAGAAGGAGAAGAACGAATACCAATGTACCTTTGACCAAAGTTGAAGATGAATCAAGTTCACTCAAATGCGGACAAAGAAATAGCACTATTGGTACTGATCCTTGTCGATTCTCACACCTACACAAGTAAAAGCTTTTGGTGGAGCTTGGTTAGGATGGTGGCACAAAATTGATTGCAATCGTTAGCTTGACTCAAAAATGTTGAAGAAGATTCGCAAATTCGCATATGCAACAAGTAGACCAAGCAAGTAGTTGTACGGAAAAACACACACATAAATAGATAAATGGGATTGTGCAAACCAAAAGTGAGCCAAAATGTGGAATCCACGAAAATGCTCTTGTTGCACAATACTAGAGAGACGCTAGCACGATTGCACTATAGGCGGATACGTAGCTTGTGCACAACCTACTAGGCAAAAATGCAACGATCTCTATCCCAAGTATGCTATATGTATGGTATATCGGTGCAATGATCCAAGATGATCTTATATGACAATCTTAATGTTGTATGATGCTATGCTTGTTGCTTATAAGCTCTTTTCTTATCTTTCCTCTTTGCTTAAAAGCTTGAGTGGCTCTTTCTCTTTTGAGCTCTTTTCTTATGCAAACTTCACGAACCAAGATAGCAATTGTGTATGCGATGACAACTTTGTGACACACAAGTTGATTCCGAGATATGCACCACGATTGTATGTATGATATGGTGTATGCAACTAATGTGCACAAGTCACGTTGCCGGCAATACTCAATGGCTAGTCTCGATGGGTAAGCAACGCAAAAGATGGTATATGATGGTTATCAATGCAATTGCAAGGTATGAAAAAGATGTCGTCGAAGTTACCGTCCGTAGCGAAGATGAGTAGCCGACCAAAATGAGCATTTGTTGTTGATGTCACACCACGCCTAAATAGCCGAAACACAAGAGGACACGGAAATCTCACTCAAATTGTCGAACTCAAATTCGAATGGTAGTACAGAGGTTGTGTCTTGGGGTTTGGCAAGTGGAAATGGTGGTGGATGGGGTGGGGAGGATGTATGTATGTGTGGATGGTGGTGGAGGTGGATGGTGGACTGCAGAACTGTAGTTTCGGCAGAGGAAGCCGGATGATCCGAGCCAGGAGCCGGATGATCCGAGCACGTCCGGATGATCCGGGACTTGGTCCGGATGATCCGGGCAGGTCAACCACGCACGGGAACTGCTCGGGAAGAACTCGAAAATGGGGTGGAATTTGACGATTTCGGGGATTTTGGATGGATTTCGAGGGGGAGAAGGTGGGGAAACACAAGATCCACGAGTTACACACCGAATCCACGGATCAAAATCAACAAAACATCATCAAAACTAACAAATCACAAAAAAATTTGGGGGTATTTTTGTGGGGATTTTCGCATTTTAGGACGAAAACAACAAAATCAAGCTAGAAATCACGGGGTAGGGGCTCGAAAAACGTGATCAACGTGGCTCATGATACCATACTATGTAGGGTGGAACCCTAATTCGTCGATCTTTTACGTTTGGAGTGGATCGTACGGAGGGAACACGAAGAACGCGCGGAAGAACACGAGGAAATCACGGGGAAGAACGAGAGAGACACTCAACCGACAAGAGATCAATCACACAAGGTCTTGATCATCGAAGCACGAGTAATACATGGTCCAAAATCAACAAAGGAAAGATACAAAGGTAACCGTTCTTCTCCGAGAGGAGGTCTTGAATCCACGAGGGGATCTTCCCGTAAAGGGGTCTTGTATCCGAGAGG
Organism: Aegilops speltoides; assembly: GCA_021437245.1. NCBI lineage: Eukaryota > Viridiplantae > Streptophyta > Magnoliopsida > Poales > Poaceae > Aegilops > Aegilops speltoides. The sequence goes on along the minus strand of JAHHZJ010001142.1, from coordinate 32,844 downwards.
ATCTTCTCCGAAGAGGTCGCGGTCTCTCACGAGGAGGAGATCCGATAGATGAGCGTAGCTCTATCTCTAACTTGAGCTAAACCAACGCTAGGTCTCAAAATGAGGAGATGGGGTCCTATATATAGAGTTGGGGGGCGAAGGGGTACATGGGCTCAACCCAACACGCGCGCACAGGCGCTGCCCGGATGATCCGGACGAGGGTCCGGATGATCCGGGCTGGTCTGGATGATCCGGGTGGAAGCCCGGACGAGCCGGAGGGTCGACTGACGGTCGCACAGGGCCGGATGTCCGGCTGGCGGTCCGGACGTCCGGGCGGGATCTGGACGATCCGGGCCTGGGTCCGGATGATCCGGCTTCGGGAGGGAGCTTCTGTTGCCTTCGGTGGAGTTAGCCGGATCGTCCGGACCTGGGTCCGGATCATCCGGGCTCTGTCCGGATCATCCGGGCCTCTGTCCGGATCGTCCGGCCTCTCTGGTCCTTGTTGCTTTCTCCTCTCCGTCTTCATGCATGTCTTCCGCTTCCGGTTCTCCTTGCTTCCTAGCTTCTTCATGGTCGACTCCTTGGTACCTGAGTATGCATAGGGTTTCCGTTTGAGGTAGTAACCATGTCTCATGTGAATCGAAGGAGAGTTGTGAGAGGAGTGATGTCACCTCGGTTTCAAGAGCTCTTGCACGTGCTCGAGTCATCGGTCCTTGTGGTGTTGTAGGTGTTGATGTAGAGTCCATGGGGATGATGGAAGGATGCTCCGCATCACCAAAGGTGTTACGTCACCTCCACTTGGGCCCATTGGCCTTTTACGACCTAGGGTTAGTTTTAGGCTGCCTTGGGACGTCCTCCCTCCTCTTTGGCCGCCACCCCTTGCTCCTATATAAGTAGATCCATCTAGTAGCTTTTTCCTGGGGATTTGTTTAGTTAAAAGTTAGCCATTGCAACTTCGTGTACATCGTTTGTGTCCAACGACCAGACCAAGACCGCTTACGGATCCCCCCCTTTATCAATACTCCATACATACTCGCAATATTCAGATTGCTTTTATCATATTCTTGCTTGTTCTTCGATTGCTTGCAGGAATAGACCTTCGTGGTCAGGTTGATTGTGCTCCGGCGTGGTCAATAACCTCTTGGAGTTGGTTTAGCGATTGCTAAGGCGCAACGTCGTGCACGTTTGTAGTCGGATCGTCAAAGTCGTCTCCACCAAATCGATAGTTGCCATCTCATCGAAAGATCGGGAAACCTCCGCCTCTATCAGTAACCATGTTCCATTTGTGTCCGTATGCAAGTTTAGTAGGAAGGAGTTCACCTCGGTTTCCCAAGCACGTGCTCTAGCTCTTGTCATGGGTCCTTGTGGGGTTGGATGTGTTGATGTAGAGTCCATGGGGATGATGGAAGGATGCTCCGCATCATCGTTGTTGTAGTTGTTGTTGTTGCAGAGGTGCGATACGTGCAGCCGGCGGTGGTTGTGGAAAACGCGCGAGCAATTCATTGAGCTTGCTATCAAGCTTTGTTTCGAATGTCTTCTCAATGCCATCTGTCTTCTCCATGGCCTCGTCAAATCTGTTTAGCACATCTTGCACCTGTCCACTCATCATTTGCTGAAATTTATCATGTAGCTGTTTGTTCGTCAGGTTCTCCCAATCAGTCTCATCAGCTTGTGATCCTACCATGGTTAGCAGCAAATAGAAACACACAAGAATATGATCCTACTGACTACTAAGAAGTGCTAGTGGTGTATCACAAACCCGTGAAGCAAATCTCAAATTCTTACAGTTCTTACCCAAAGAAGAAAGGTGATCGGCAACCGTTGTAGTCAAAACTCTCAAAGCTTGGATAGAGCGATTACCGGGAGAGTCAAGCGCACGACGTAGATGTATGTGGAGCTGGGAGGCTTATAATATGGTAGCAAGAAGGGTCAAGAATAATCAATTCAGAGATGCAAAGTTGAATAAGCGCTCAACGACGGTCTTGTGGTGGTCCTAGGCTAGACTCGCTAGAGACGCGAGCCTAGAACACTAACAAAATCACGACGCTGCGGAAACAAGGGAGAAGCACACTCTGAATTTTTTTCTCTTTTTTTTGCGCTCTTTTTTTTGCGCTCCTCTTTTTTTTTGCCGAAAATCTCTATAATGACGAGTGTCTCAAAACTATTCCCAAGTCAAGAGAACAGGATAGGCAAGAAATTTTTTCGACCAATTTTTTTTTTGACTGCCCGGACCCAAAAACTGGAAACGGGTCAAAAAAACTTTCTATAACGGCGATTGTCTCAATACGCTTAGAAACACCTAAAAATAGGATAGCCAGAATTTTTTTTGTCCAGTGCGTTTTTGGAAAACTTTTGGCCTAAACGGAGGGTGGTTTCAGGACTCTTTTTTTTGGAAACCAACCTCTTCTACGGACGGCAAAAGATTGCTGGAATCCGAAACCTACTCAGACAAGGAAACACGAATCGGAAATTAGATGGATCCCGAAAACAAACCTAATATGCAAGGAACTCGGATTGGTGGTAGATATATGGTGGTGGTATATGGCAATGGTGGTGGTATATGGCAGCGGTGGTGGTAGCGGTGGTAGTATATGGATATGGATCGATGGTGGTATATGGATACGGATTCGAAGCGGTGGTGGTAGATGGCAGGGGCGATGATGATGGTGCGGTGGCGGCGTGACAACTTATGACCAGAACTCAAAACTCTAAAAGATTAGACGCTAAGACCAGCAACTAGACACGACGATGCAACCGCAAATTCAACAAAGCAAAACCCTAAAAAGATTATGCAAAGGCTCAGATTGGTTCGGAAATGATGAACTAACCCTAAATTTTTTTTGTGGCTTTTTCGTGGATTGTAGGTATGAAGAACAGACTCGATCTAAACTAGGAAAAAGCTGTAAAATCTCACCGAGCAACACGGAAATCTGATACCACTTGATAGAGGCAAAGGTGTCCCGTCTTTCGATGAGATGGTGGATATCGCTTTGGTGGAAGTCGACTTTGATGATCCGACTATGATCGTGCGAGGACGTCACGCCTTAGCAATCGCTAAACCAACTCCGAGAGGTTATTGACCACGCCAGAGCACGATCAACCTGACCACGAGGGTCTGGTTCCTGCGAGCAAACGAAGAACAAGCAAGAAACTGAGATTGCAATCTGGATATTGCGAATATAAGATGAAAGCTTTATTGATCAAGGTGGGGTTACTGTGATGCCTTTGTGCAGTCGTTGAACACAAACGGCATGCGCGAAGTTGCAGCTATGGCGAACTTTTAATCTAAACAAAACCCAAAGTCTAAGCGATGCCCTAAGGGCTGTATATATGGAGGAAGAGGGGTGAATTTCGTGGCCCTTGGTGGAGGGTGCTGAAACTAACCCTATCTCTTGTTTCCCCACATACGGACTCTAAAATAGCCTATACTTATGTATTTCGAAATTACATGGGCCTGGCCCAATAATAAGGTGACGCACCTAGAGTAGCCTCTGGACGAAATTTATGAAGTGGCATCTTGTATATTTCGTCCAAGGCTTCATGCACTCATTATGGTGGCGTCAAAGTCCTGAAATCATCACTTGTAACTCCGTTCTTGTCCCCCTTGCGCATGCCATCATCTCCATGCTTGTTCTTGCTCCAATGTTCATCCTTCTCCAAGCTAGGCCCTTCATTTGTAAGCAAAACAAATGTACACAATTTAGGCAGCATCATATTCTCATGAACATTTGAATCATTACCAAGAAACGAAAGTACCTGGTAATTTATTTGGCGTGCGCGATCTCTAGTAAATGGTCCAGTATGTATAGCAGCAGGGGCTGTGGGTGTAACAATGGTATTGATGTCCTCATCAGATGGGATAGTTAAGTTGAGCACCGGAGAGTTTTTCACTAAAATATGCAATTTCTCGTTTTTCTTGCATCAAAACTCCGCCAATTCCGGTACCACTTGCGTCACAATGAACCTCAAAAGTTTTGTCAAAGTTGGGCAAAGCAAGAATCGGAGCATGAGTAAGCAAAGACTTGAGCTCATCAAAAGCGGTTGATTGCAAAGATCCCCAAACAAAAGGAGCTTTTTTCTTACTCAAAGCATGCAAAGGAGCGGCTATTGTGCTAAAATCTTTCACAAAGCGGCGATAAAAGCCTGCAAGACCAAGAAAACTTCGCACTTGTTGCAAGTTGGTGGGTTGGGGCCAAGTTTTAATTTCTTCAATTTTAGTTTCATCAACATGGACACCCTTGGAAGAGACAACGAAACCCAAGAAAACCACTTTGTCAACACCAAATGTGCACTTTTTCATGTTGGCATAAAGACTTTCCTTGCGAAGTGTTTGCAAAACAAGCCTAACATGATCAAGATGCTCTTTCATGGTTTTGCTAAACACAAGAATATCATCGAAGTAAACCACAACAAAGACTCCAATGTAAGGTCGAAGTACATGATGCATGAGACGCACAAAAGTACCGGGAGCCTCCGATAAACCCATAGGCATGACTAACCATTCATATAAGCCAAATTTTGTTTTGAAAGCAGTTTTCCATTCATCACCTTCTTGTATGCGGATTTGATAATAGCCACTTTTAAGATCAATTTTTGAGAAAAAGTTGGCTCCACTAAGTTCATCAAGCATATCATCTAAGCGAGGAATGGGATGCCTATAGCGAACATGTGATAGCATTTAAAGGTATACAATCGGAACACAAGCGGAAACTTCCATCGGGCTTAGGCACAAGTATAACGACAACGACACAAGGGCTTAAGCTTTCACGTACATGACCGTTGTCGATTAGTTGTTGTACTTGCCGTTGAATCTCCATGGTTTCTTCGGGGTTGACACGGTATGGAGCTTTGTTTGGAAGTGGCGCTCCGGGGATGAGGTCGATTCGATGCTCAATGCCTCGTAGAGGAGGTAGACCCGGAGGTAGCTCATCGGGAAAAACATCTTGAAATTCCTACAAAAGAGATTGAAACACCAAAGGTAGCTCATGAGTGGTGTTAGTTTTCAGTTCGCCATCCTTGCACACAAGGACACAGTGCATCACACTCGATGGGTTGTCACACACTTCTCTCATCTCAATTTTTGTGGTGAATAGTATGAGGTTTTTCTCTCTAGGCGAAGAGGCGCTCAAGTTTGGCTTGTTGCTTTCACTCATGTTTTGGTGGCTCACTTTCTCACTCTTCTCTCTATGGTGGGTGGCTTGCTTGTCGGCTATCACTTTACTAGGAGACATGGGTCGTAGCACATATTCCTTTCCTTTCATCTTGAAGCTATAGTGATTGGTACGCCCATTGTGGACGACACCACGGTCGAATTGCCATGGTCGACCAAGAAGGAGGTGGCAAACGGTCATTGGGACCGCATCACACTCCAAAGTGTCCTCATATGCACCAATTTTGAAGGATACTTGGACCGTATGCTCAACTCGTATAGTGCCGGAGTCACTTAGCCATTGAACCTTGTAGGGTTGCGGGTGCTTCTTCTTGACCAATTGAAGCTTGGAGCATAGTTCTTCACTTGCCAAGTTGTGGCAACTCCTCCGTCGATGATGACCTTGACGGACCTTCCATTGATGCCGGCCTTTGTGTGGAAGATGTGGCATAGTTGGTCTTCTTCTTGTTGATGTTGAAGAGTCAAGACCTTGGAGACAACAAGAGCGGGGCTTGTATCTTCATCACAAAAGACTTGGTCATCTTCATCTTCATTCACTCGCCTATGCATGGCCACTTGCTCAATAGCTTCCATTTCATCTTCACTCATTGAGTCGTAGGTGCCATCGTCGTTGAGGATCATGGTGCGCTTGTTTGTGCATTCATAAGACTTGTGGCCTCGGCCGCCGCAAGTGAAACACTTGAAGGAGCTTGTCTTGACAGTCTCATCGGTTGGAGTAGATGACGGAGCACGCGGCTTGAAGTTGCTTGTAGTAGGAGGAAGACGACTTGAACTTGTGGAAGTTTTCTTGTAACTTGACTTGTTGTCGTTGCTTGGAGAAGGCTTGGTTGATGTTGAAGTTAGAATAGTTGTTGAAGCTTGGTTATTGGAGAAACCGTAGGTCTTGGAGGAGTACTTGGCGTACTTGAAGTCATCTTGCACTTGGCGTTCCGCCTTTGTAGCTTGATGCACGAGCTCAGTGAGGTTGGAGTAGGGTTGGAAGTCGACTATCTTCTTGATGGGATGATTGAGTCCATTCAAGAATCGTGCCATTGTTTGCTCATCATCTTCCTTGACATTGGCTCGAATCATGGCTATCTCCATTTCCTTGTAGTATTCTTCAACACTCTTTGTTCCTTGCTTGAGGAGTTGTAGCTTCTTGAAGAGATCACGGTTCTAGTAGGTGGGCACAAATCGTGCTCGCATGACATCCTTCATTTGAGCCCAAGTGGTGATTGGAGGGTCAACTATTGCTTCTCGGCGCTCAAGGACTTGTTCCCACCATATGAGCACATAGTCTTGGAACTCAAGGGATGCCATTGCGATCTTCTTCTCTTCCTCATAGTTATGCAAACGAAAGATTTTGTCGACCATCAATGCCCATGAGAGGTATTCTTCTGGATCATTTGATAGAGGCGGGGTGTCCCGATCTTTCGATGAGATGATAACTATCGATTTGGAGACGACTTTGATGATCCGACTACAAACGTGCACGACGTTGCGCCTTAGCAATCGCTAAACCAACTCCGAGAGGTTATTGACCACGCCGGAGCACAATCAACCTGACCACGAAGGCCTATTCCTGCAAGCAATCGAAGAACAAGCAAGAATATGATAAAAGCAATCTGAATATTGCGAGTATGTATGAAGTATTGATAAAGATTGGGATCCGTAAGCGGTCTTGGTCTGGTCGTTGGACACAAACGAAGTACACGAAGTTGCAATGGCTAACTTTTAACTAAACAAATCCCCAAAAAAAGCTACTAGATGGATCTACTTATTTAGGAGCAAGGGGTGACGGCCAAGGAGGTGGGAGAACGTCCCAAAGCAGCCTAAAACCAACCCTAGGTCGTACAAGCCTCATGGGCCCAAGTGGAGGTGACGTAACACCTTTGGACATGTAGTTTGACTCGGATTCTGCTGCAGCATCAGATTGTTATGTCCATAACTCAATGCTCCGGACGGATTTTAAGGTGATTCCAATTGTGCTGGAAAGGGCATGAAATCTACTTTCCAACAAAAAAAGAATCACCCAATTCGGAGTCCGTATGAAAAAGTTGTTGGCGTTTTGAGTCAGGTATGTCTGTGTAGTCCGAATCGGAATCCAGAACGTGAGAGACTTGGACTCTATCTTCTCTTGGCCCAAAAGTGACGTGAGAATACTTTTTGAACAGCACCTAAACTTCCCCTTGTCCCTTATCTTTGTATGTGGATTGTACAAATGTCCCATACACCTGCAATTAGACAAAACACAAAAGTATGTGAAGTATTTTTGTTCTGGATAACATAAATATATTATTGAATACTTTGCACTAGAAATCACCTGACAAATATGCATGTATGCAATATTTTTGGTCTTATCCAAGGTAGTCATGTCCTCATCATCCTCCCCTTCTTGAAAACAAAGCCGTCCTCGGCGTTGCTTAATCTGAAATGTGGCTAACAAAAGAGACAAGGTGTACATGTTATATATTGATAGAGGCGGGGTGTCCCGATCTTTCGATGAGATGATAACTATCGATTTGGTGGAGACGACTTTGACAATCCGACTACAAACGTGCACGACGTTGCGCCTTAGCAATCGCTAAACCAACTCCGAGAGGTTATTGACCACGCCGGAGCACAATCAACCTGACCACGAAGGTCTATTCCTGCAAGCAATCGAAGAACAAGCAAGAATATGATAAAAGCAATCTGAATATTGCGGTATGTATGAAGTATTGATAAAGGTGGGGATCCGTGGCGGTCTTGGTCTGGTCGTTGGACACAAACGAAGCACAAGTTGCAATGGCTAACTTTAACTAAACAAATCCCAAGGGAAAAGCTACTAGATGGATCTACTTATATAGGAGCAAGGGGTGGCGGCCAAGGAGGTGGGAGGACGTCCCAAGGCAGCCTAAAACTAACCCTAGGTCGTACAAGGCCAATGGGCCCAAGTTGAGGTGACGTAACACCTTTGGACTTGTAGTTTGACTCGGATTCTGGTGCAGCGTCAGATTGTTTTGTCCACAACTCAACGCTCCGGACGGATTTTAAGGTGATTCCAATTGTGCCGGAAAGAGCATGACATCTACTTTCCAACAAAAAAAGAAACACCCAATTCGGAGTCCGTATGAAATAGTTGTTGGCGTTTTGAGTCAGGTATGTCTGTGTAGTCCGAATCTGAATCCAGAACGTGAGAGACTTGGACTCTATCTTCTCTTGGGCCAAAAGTGACGTGAGAGGACTTTTTGAACAGCAAATAAACATCTCTTTCTTCCTTATCTTCATATGTGGAATGTACAAATGTCCCATACACCTGCAATTAGACAAAACACAAAAGTGTGTGAAGTATTTTTATTCTGGATAACATAAATAGATTATTGAATAGTTTGCACTAGAAATCACTTGACAAATATGCATGTATGCAATATTTTTGGTCATATACAAGGTACTCATGTCCTCATCATCCTCCCCTTTTTGAAAATAAAGCCGTCCTCGGCGTTGCTTAATCTGAAATGTGGCTAACAAAAGAGACAAGGTGTACATGTTGTATATGTATACGTCATCCATTTTTACTTCCCTTGATTTTTGCATATATGACACATGAATAGATGAGTAACTTGCATAGTTCATAAAATCTAAAGCCAACAAATTAGCACAAGAGCTAGAAGGCATGAAAATATTGCGACTCAGTTTGCACATATAAGTGAAGCTCTTATTTATTTCAAAAGATTGACAATGTTCATCATTAAACCATCCCAACATTGGTGAATAAACCTTATTTAAATCAAATTTACATGCTACAACATGCTTAGATAAGCAAACATGCAATGAGTCATTCGACACAGAATTATCACCAAGATTAGAGGTCATATCAAAACGATGAAACATTGATTCTTTTGCATCAACAGTTAATTCAATTGGTGCTCTCAAAATTGTTGGTATTTCAGTTGTTTGATCACATGGAAAAGTCAAATTATCAACATAAACCTGGCTCTGATACCACTTGATAGAGGCGGGGTGTCCCGATCTTTCGATGAGATGATAACTATCGATTTGGTGGAGACGACTTTGACGATCCGACTACAAACGTGCACGACGTTGCGCCTTAGCAATCGCTAAACCAACTCCGAGAGGTTATTGACCACGCCGGAGCTCAATCAACCTGACCACGAAGGTCTATTCCTGCAAGCAATCGAAGAACAAGTAAGAATATGATAAAAGCAATCTGAATATTGCGAGTATGTATGAAGTATTGATAAAGGTGGGGATCCGTAAGCGGTCTTGGTCTGGTCGTTGGACACAAACGAAGTACGAAGGTTGCAATGGCTAACTTTTAACTAAACAAATCCCAAGGGAAAAGCTACTAGATGGATCTACTTATATAGGAGCAAGGGGTGGCGGCCAAGGAGGTGGGAGGACGTCCCAAGGCAGCCTAAAACTAACCCTAGGTCGTGATAGAGGCAGAGGTGTCCCGTCTTTCGATGAGATGGTGGATTTCGCTTTGGGGAAGTCGACTTTGACGATCCGACTACGATCGTGCGAGGCGTCCGCGCCTTAGCAATCGCTAAACCAACTCCGAGAGGTTATTGACCACGCCGAGCACGATCAACGACCACAAGAGTCTATTTCCTGCGAGCAAGCGAAGAACAAGCAAGAAACTGAGATTGCAATCTGGATATTGCGAATATAAGATGAAAGCTTTATTGATCAAGGTGGGGTTCTGTGGCGCCTTTGTGCAGTCGTTGAACACAAACGGCATGCTGCGAAGTTGCAGCTATGGCGAACTTTTGATCTAAACAAAACCCAAAGTCTAAACGGTGCCCTAAGGGCTGTATATATGGAGGAAGAGGGGAGAATTTCGTGGCCCTTGGTGGAGGGTCCAAACTAACCCTATCTCTTGTTTCCCACACATACGGACTCTAAAATAGCCTATACTAATGTATTTCGAAATTACATGGGCCTGGCCCAATAATAAGGTGACGAACACCTAGAATAGCCTCTGGACGAAATTTATGAAGTGGCATCTTGTATATTTCGTCCAAGGCTTCATGCACTCATTATGGTGGCTTCAAAGTCCTGAAATCATCACTTGTAACTCCATTCTTGTCCCCTTAGCATGCCATCATCTCCATGCTTGTTCTTGCTCCAATGTTCATCCTTCTCCAAGCTAGGCCCTTCATTTGTAAGCAAAACAAATGTATCCAATTTAAGCACATCATATTCTCATGAACATTAGAATCATTACCAAGAAACGAAAGTACAGGTAATTTAGTTGGCGTCTTGTGAGCTCTAGTAATTGGTCCAAGATGTATAGCAGCAGGGGCTGTGGGTGTAACAATGGTATTGATGTCCTCATCATCCTCCCTTCTTGAAATGAAGTCGTCCTCGACGGAAGTTCATCTTCCTCACCCAAATATGGCTTCAAATCTGCAATGTTAAAAGTGGGACTAACCCCAGAATCTGCAGGCAGCTCAAGTTTATATGCATTATCATTTACTTTCTCCAACACCTTAAAGGGACCAGAAGACGTGGCATTAGCTTTGATTTATGCAAATCAGAAATCTATCCTTACGCAAATGTAACCAAACAAGATCTCCGGTGCAAACACAACATGTTTTCTACCCTTATCTCCAACAAGTTTATATTTAGCATTCATACGCTCAATGTTTTCCTTAGTTAACTCATGCATTTTAAAATCAATTCAGCACGTTCTTTAGCATCAAAATTAACCTTCTCCGAAGATGGAAGAGGCAACAAATCAATAGGTGCACGAGGTAGGAAACCATACACAATTTCAAAAGGGCACATCTTAGTAGTAGAATGCAATGAGCGATTATAAGCAAATTCAATATGAGGCAAGCAATCCTCCCACATTTTCTTATTTTTCTTTAGAACAGCCCTAAGCATAGTAGACAATGTTCTATTGACTACTTGAGTTTGTCCATCGGTTTGGGGTGACAAGTAGTACTAAAAGCAGTTTAGTCCCCAACTTAGCCCATAAACATCTCCAAAAGTGGCTAAGAAATTTAGTATCACGATCTGAAACAATAGTATTTGGCACACCATGCAAGCGAATAATTTCACGAAAGAACAAATCAGCAACATTGATAGCATCATCGCTTTTATGACATGGTATAAAGTGTGCCATTTTGAGAATCTATCCACGACAACAAATATGCTATCCTCCCTTCTTTGTTCTAGGTAAACCTAAAACAAAGTCCATAGATATATCCTCCCAAGGAACACTAGGTACAGCAAAGGCATATATAAACCATGAGGATTGAGTCGTGACTTAGCTTTTTGACATGTAGTGCAGCGAGCAATAAAACGCTCAACATCCGTCTCATCTTTGGCCAAAAGAAATGTGTAGCAAGTCGTCCTCCGTCTTCTTCACGCCAAAGTGTCCCATTAGTCCTCCTCCATCGCCTCCTGCAACAACAAAAGGCGAACGGAGCTAGCTGGAATGCATAGCTTGTTAGCACGGAACACAAATCCATCATTAACGACAAACTTGTTCCATGTTCTTCCTTCTTTACAATTCTGCAATACATCTTTAAAATCAGCATCATGCACATATTGATCTTTGATGGTCTCCAAACCAAATATTTTGAAGTCAAGTTGTGAAAGCATAGTATAGCGACGAGACAATGCATCAAGAATAACATTTTCTTTACCCTTCTTGTGTTTAATGACATAAGGAAAGTCTCAATGAATTCAACCCATTTAGCATGTCTACGATTCAGTTTAGCTTGACTTTTAATATGTTTCAAAGATTCATGATCGAATGTATAACAAATTCTTTGGGCCATAAATAATGTTGCCATGTTTCTAAAGTCCAAACAAGAGCATATAATTCTTTATCATAAGTAGAGTAATTCAGACTAGGCCCACTCAATTTTTCGTAAAAGTATGCAACAGGTTTGCCATCTTGTAATAACACACCTCCTAATCCAATTCCACTAGCATCACATTCAAGCTCAAAAGTCTTATTAAAATCAGGAAGTTGGAGTAAAGGAGCATGTGTCAACTTAGCTTTCAATACCGTGAAGGCTTCTTCCGTGCGGTACCCCAAACAAAAGGCACATCCTTCTTTGTAAGCTCGTTGAGAGGTGCAGCAATGGTGCTGAAATCTCTCACAAAACGCCTATAGAAACCAGCGAGGCCAAGGAAACTCCTCACTTGTGTGACCGTTTTGGGCTGCGGCCAACTCTCAATAGCTTCAATCTTGGCTTTATCAACTTCAATTCCCTGTGGAGTAACAACATAGCCAAGAAAAGATACTCGGTCGGTGCAAAAGGTGCACTTCCCAAGGTTACCAAACAAGCGTGCATCACGTAGAGCATTAAAAACAACACGTAAATGTTCCAAATGTTCTTCCAAAGATTTGCTATAAATCAAGATATCATCAAAATAGACTACCACAAACCGTCCAATGAAAACACGTAAAACTTCGTTCATTAATCTCATGAAAGTACTAGGTGCATTAGTTAACCCAAAAGGCATGACTAACCACTCATATAATCCAAACTTAGTTTTAAATGCTGTTTTCCATTCATCTCCCAATTTCATACGAATTTGATGGTATCCACTACGCAAATCAACTTTGGAGAATATTGTAGAGCCACTCAATTCATCAAGCATATCATCTAGCCTAGGAATAGGGTGACGATAACGAATAGTAATATTATTGATGCCTCTACAATCAACACACATACGTGACGTACCATCCTTTTTCGGCACTAGAATAATAGGAACAACACAAGGACTAAGGGATTCGCGTATATAACCTTTGTCGAGCAGCTCCCTGTACTTGACGATAATCTCCTTCGTCTCCTCCGGATTGGTGCGGTATGGTGCACGGTTGGGTAATGATGCACCGGAATTAAGTCAATTTGATGCTCAATCCCTCGAATAGGTGGTAATCCGGTGGCACGTCTTGTGGAAAGACGTCGTGAACTCTGCAAAATGTTAGTGACAGCAGGGGGCAAAGAGGAAGGCACGTCCTCGAATGAAAATAATGCCTCTTTGCACACAAAAGCATAGCAAATAGATTTGCTAAAATCTAGCTCATCAATATCAGATTTGGTGGCAAGTAAACATGCACTTTTCAATTTAATTTCGAAAGCAACGATAGATGGTTTATTATTAGGCTTCATGTGTTGCTCAAATTCTTTTGCCACAATCTGATTTTCACTCTTATTTTTCTCTGTTTTGCTTTATTAGCTCTATTAATATCATCTTTCAAAATGGACTCAGAGTCATAGGAAGCAAAGTAATATTTTATCCTTATGAACAAGAGTATACTGATTGTTTCTACCATGGTGTACAGAATTTTTATCAAATTGCCATGGTCTACCAAGTAACAAGGAACATGCTTGCATAGGTACCACATCACAATCAACATAATCAGCATATGTAGAGATACTAAAATGCACACGAGCAAGATGCGTGTTACCTTCACCTTGCCGCTGTTGTTGAACCATTGGATGTAGTAAGGATGTGGATGTGGTCTTGTGGTGAGAGATAGCTTCTCCACCATCTCCATGCTAGCCAAGTTGTTGCAGCTCCCTCCATCTATGATGACGAATAGAACGTTCCTTCACAACTCCTTTGTATGGAACAAATTATGCCTCTGATTTTGCTCAGCTTGTGTAACCTGCACACTCAAAACACGTTGAGCAACTAAACATTCATACACATCAAGATCTTGAAGAGCCATGTATTGTGTCTCATGATCAGAATCATCTCCACCGTGTTCCTCATGTGTAATAAGAGCCAAAGTCTCCTCATCATAGTCACTAGCGGACTCATACCCACCATCCTCAAGAGCAATCATCACACGCTGAGATTTGCATTCTCTCAAGAAATGTCCTCTTCCCTTACAACGACGACAAATAATATCACTTGTGTGCCTGTTGACGCCATGGAAGAAGAAGAGCTCAGTGCAGCCCGGCGGTGTGCTCTTGGCGATAGTGGTGGTTGTGCCTCGCTTTCTTGTATCACGGTTGGAGGTGGCACCAAGGAGGTGATGGTGCGGTGGAAGTAGATGATGCACGTGGTGTCCACGATGAAGGTCGACCTGCGAAAAGTTAGTGCGCGCCAATGCTGCCGATCCTGCACTTCACGTTCAGCTTTACAAGCAAGATGGAATAAGCGAGTGATATTATTATAATCCTTATAGTCTAGAATGGTCTGAATCTCTCTATTTAATCCACCCGAAAACGTGCAAGCATAGCTTCATTCTCCTCAACAATACCACATCTAATCAAGCCGGTTTGTAATTCCCGATAATATTCTTCTACAGAATTTTTTCCTTGTCTTAAACGCTGCATTTTTGAAGTAATTCACGTTGATAATATGGTGGAACCCAACGAGTACGCATAGCAGTTTTCAAAGCAGCCCAAGTAGCTGGAACAGGATATAATCTACAATGTTCGACCACCAAACACATGCAAAGCTAATGAAAGCACAAACAATGGCGAGAACACGTCTCTCCTCGGGATATTGTAAACATGTAAATCGTTGTTCAGTTTCTAACTCCCAAGTAAGATATATATCAGAACATATCTACCCTCAAATGGTGGAATATTCAATTTCAGTTTAGGGAGATGGTCATGATCTCGTACTGAGGGGAGCCCTAACATTGCCATTATTTGCATGTGGGCGACACGGTGGTTGTGGTGCTGGTGGTTGCACGTAGTTCGATGTTGATCAACCTCATCCTCGTAATCTTCCACATAATCATCCTCGTCGGTACCAGCAGCAGCAGAGGTGGAGCCAAAGAAGCACCGACAGCAGATGCAATGGCACCAGAATTTTGTCTGGCTCAATAGGAACACGCCGAGCTCGTCCATACCGATTCGGAAGGGGCGTAGTTGTTGTCGTTCTGCAGAGGTGCGATAGGTGCAGCCGGCGGTGGTTGTGGAAAACGCAGCGAGCAATTCATCAAACTTGCTATCAAGGTTTGTTTCAAACGTCTTCTCAATGCCATCTATCTTCTCCATGGCCTCGTCAAATCTGTTTACCACATCTTGCACTGTCCAATCATCATTTGCTGAAACTTATCATGTAGCTGTTTGTTTGTCGTTCTCCCAATCAGTCTCATCGGCTGTGTTCTGCCATGGTTAGCAGCAATAGAAACACACAAGAATATGATCCTATAGACTACTAGGAAGTGGTGGTGGTGGTGTGGTGGACAGTCACAAATCCGTGAAGCAAATCTCAAATTCTTACCAGTTCTTACCCAGCAGCGGTGGTGATCGGCAACCGTTGTAGTCAAAACTCTCAAAGCTTGGCTATAGCGATTACGGGGAGAATCAAGCGCACGACGTAGATGTATGTGGAGCTGGGAAGGCTTATAATATGGTAGCAAAAGGGTCAACAATAATAAAATCAGAGATGCAAAGTTGAATAAGCGCTCAACGACGGTGATCTTGTCTTGGTCCTAGGCTAGACCGTGCTAGAGACGCGAGCCTAGAACACTAACAAAATCACGGCGCTGCACGTAAACAAAGGAAAAGCACACTCTGAATTTTTTTTTCGCTTTTTTTTTTGCTTTTTTTTTTTTTTTTTGCTTTTTTTTTTTCAAAAATCACTATAATGGCGAGTGTCTCAAAACTCTTCCCAGGTCAAACCGACAGGATGGGCACGAAATTTTTCAACCAAAATTTTTTTTTTCGATTGCCTCGACCCAAAAAGCTGAAACGGGTCAAAAAACTTTCTATAACGGCGATCGCTCAATACGCTTAGAAACACCTAAAAATAGGATAGCCAAATTTTTTTTTTTGAAACCAACCTCCTCTACGGACGGCAAAAGATTGCTGGAATCGAAACCTACTCGCACAAGGAAACACGAATCGGAAATTAGATGGATCCCAAAACAAATCTAATATGCAAGGAACTTCGGATTGGTGGTGGATATATGGTGGTGGTATATGGCAACGGTGGTGGTATATGGCAGCGTGGTGGTATATGGATACGGATTCGAAGCGGTGGCGGATAAGCGGTGGTGGTAGATGGCAGGGGCGATGATGATGGTGCGGCGGCGGCGTGACAACTTATGACCAGAACTCGAAACTCTAAAAGACTAGACTCTAAGACCAGCAACTAGACACGGCGATGCAACCGCAAATTCAACAACGCAAATACTGAAAAAGATTATGCAAAGGCTCAGATTGGTTCGGATATGATGACCTAACCCTAATTTTTTTGGCTTTTTCGTGGACTGTAGGTATGAAGAACAGAGTCGATCTAAACTACGAAAAATCAGTAAAATCTCACCGAGCAACCCGGAAATCGATACCACTTGATAGAGGCAGAGGTTTCCGTCTTCGATGAGATGGTGGATTTCGCTTTGGGGAAGTCGACTTTGACGATCCGACTACTGAGCGTCAGAGGACGTCGCGCTATAGCAATCGCTAAACCAACTCCGAGAGGTTATTGACCACGCGAGCACGATCAACGACCACGAGTCTATTTCCTGCGAGCAAACGAAGAACAAGCAAGAAACTGAGATTGCAATCTGGATATTGCGAATATAAGATGAAAGCTTTATTGATCAAGGTGGGGTTCTGTGGCGCTTTGTGCAGTCGTTGAACACAAACGAAATCACGCGAAGTTGCAGCTATGGCGAACTTTTGATCTAAACAAAACCCAAAGTCTAAACGGTGCCCTAAGGGCTGTATATATGGAGGAAGAGGGGGAGAATTTCGTGGCCCTTGGTGGAGGGGTCCGAAACTAACCCTATCTCTTGTTTCCCCACACATACGGACTCTAAAAATAGCCTATACTAATGTATTTCGAAATTACATGGGCCTGGCCCAATAATAAGGTGACGCAGCACCTAGAATAGCCTCTGGACGAAATTTATGAAGTGGCATCTTGTATATTTCGTCCAAGGCTTCATGCACTCATTATGGTGGCTTCAAGGTCCTGAAATCATCACTTGTAACTCCATTCTTGTCCCCTTTGGCATGCCATCATCTCCATGCTTGTTCTTGCTCCAATGTTCATCCTTCTCCAAGCTAGGCCCTTCATTTGTAAGCAAAACAAATGTATCCAATTTAGGCAGCATCATATTCTCATGAACATTAGAATCATTACCAAGAAACGAAAGTACCTGGTAATTTAGTTGGCGTGCGCGAGCTCTAGTAATTGGTCCAGTATGTATAGCAGCAGGGGCTGTGGGTGTAACAATGGTATTGATGTCCTCATCAGGTCGTACAAGGCCAATGGGCCCAAGTTGAGGTGACGTAACACCTTTGGACTTGTAGTTTGACTCGGATTCTGGTGCAGCGTCAGATTGTTTTGTCCACAACTCAACGCTCCGGACGGATTTTAAGGTGATTCCAATTGTGCTGGAAAGAGCATGAAATCTACTTTCCAACAAAAAAAGAATCACCCAATTCGGAGTCCGTATGAAATAGTTGTTGGCGTTTTGAGTCAGGTATGTCTGTGCAGTCCGAATCTGAATCCAGAACGTGAGAGACTTGGACTCTATCTTCTCTTGGGCCAAAAGTGACGTGAGAGGACTTTTTGAACAGCAAATAAACATCTCTTTCTTCCTTATCTTCATATGTGGATTGTACAAATGTCCCATACACCTGCAATTAGACAAAACACAAAAGTGTGTGAAGTATTTTTGTTCTGGATAACATAAATAGATTATTGAATAGTTTGCACTAGAAATCACCTGACAAATATGCATGTATGCAATATTTTTGGTCATATACAAGGTACTCATGTCCTCATCATATATGTATACGTCGTCCATTTTTACTTCCCTTGATTTTTGCATATATGACACATGAATAGATGGGTAACTTGCATAGTTCATAAAATCTAAAGCCAACAAATTAGCACAAGAACTAGAAGGCATGAAAATATTGCAACTCAGTTTGCACGTATAAGTGAAGCTCTTATTTATTTCGAAAGATTGACAATGTTCATCATTAAACCATCCCAACATTGGTGAATAAACCTTATTTGAATCAAATTTACATGCTACAACATGCTTAGATAAGCAAACATGCAATGAGTCATTCGACACAGAATCATCACCAAGATTAGAGGTCATATCAAAATGATTAAACATTGATTCTTTTGCATCAACAGTTAATTCAATAGGTGCTCTCAAAATTGTTGGTATTTCAGTTGTTTGATCACATGGCAAAGTTAAATTATCAACATAATCCTCTAAAATAGGTGGTGCGAAGATGAGGAAGATCGCTTGTAGGACTTGATGAGGCTTTGATCTCCTCCATTTGGCTTGCATCTTGGCGTCGGAGTTGTTGTTCATGGCATCGAACTTCGTCGTTGTTGTTGTAGACCGAAAGTGAAATGCCTTGCCTATCCATCACAAGACTGAGTAGAGGTGAGTGGAAATGAGATAAACAATACCATTACCTTTTCCCAAAGTTGAGGATGTATCCGTGTCACTCAATGTGAGATGAAAGAATAGTGGAATTGGTACGGACTTGTTCACTCCACCTATCAAGTAAAGCTTATGGTAGAGCTCGGTGAGGATAGTGGCACAAAATTTGATGCAAAATGTTAGCAAGTCAATAATGTTGAAAGAGATTCACAAATTCGCCGAAACAAGTAGACCAATAGCAATATGTGGCTCACGGAAACACACACAGATAATAGAATTCGTGCAACCAAGGAAAGAGCACAAAATGTGGAATCCGGAAGCGCTCGTGTTGCACAACTCAATAGAGATGCTTGATTGCTCAATAAGCGGATCGACACTTGTGCTCAACCTATAAGGCATAAAATGGATAAACTTTCTATCCCAAGTATGCTATATATGGTTCGGTGTTTCTCACACAATGATCCAAGATGATCAAATATGATACCGTATGATATATTGTGATGCTATGGCTATTGCTTACAAGCTCTTTGCTCTCCTTCTTTTGGCAAAAGCTTTATTCTCTCCTTTTTTCTATGGCCACTTTTGCACAATGCAAACCAAGATAGCAATTGTGTATATGCGGGGAACAAACTTGAGGCACAATGGATGATATGATAACAAGATGATATGGTATGTATGCAATGGATGGTGTAGACCACTAATGTGCACAAGTCACGTTGCGGCAATACTCAAATGGCTAGTCTCGATAGGCAAATAGCATAAAATGGGCTAGGGGTTAACAATGCAATTGCAAGGGAATATACCAAGGTGTAAATCGAGGTTACCGTCGCTGCGATGATGAGTGGCGGTGTTCTTGGTGTAGATACCAAGATGATGGAACTAGTCCTAAGTAGCGAAACACCTTAGGAAGCGAAAAAGCTGCACTCAAAATCTGAAATGACAAATGTCAAATGGTGGTAGCGGAAGCGGTGGTGGTGTTGCACTAGGTAATGCGGAAGTGGAATGATGGGCTATACAGTGGAGTTGAATTTACCGTCCCTAAGTGGCGAAACACCTTAGGAGACACAAGCCACAACTCAAACAAAATTAGGTTAAGTTGGGGTGGAAATGTATGGTGGACACGTCTGTCACGGAAGTGGTGGTGGTGGTGGTTGATGAAAACAGCCGTCCTAAGTAGTCGAAACACCTTAGGAGACTCAAGTCACTACTCAAACAACCTCAAATGCTATGGGGAGAGAATGGGTTAGGTTGCGGAGCGGTGGTGGTATCACGGATGATGTGGTGTAAGCCCTAGGCAAAGATGCCAAATTCCGAAATTTGATGGAGTCAAATGATGTTGGTGGTATTTTTGTTGGATGGGGGATGTCAATAGCTTCAAAGCGAGCTAAAAACGTCAAAATCGGAGTTGGATGAATTAATTACGGCCAAAACAAGATTTTAACGAGTTAGTGTCGGGTTAACGGACATCTCAAGGTCAGGATGATCCGGGCTAGAGTCCGGATGATCTGAGTGTTGATGAGACATCAATACCATTGTTACCACAGCCTGCTGCTATACATCTTGGACCAATTACTAGAGCTCGCGCGCCAACTAAATTACAGTACTTTGTTTCTTGGTAATGATTCTAATGTTCATGAGAATATGATCTTGCCTAAATTGCATACATTTGTTTTGCTTACAAATGAAGGGGCCTAGCAGAGAAGGATGAACATTGGAGCAAGAACAAGCATGGAGATGATGGCATGCGCAAGAGGACAAGAATGGAGTTACAAGTGATGATTTGGGACTTTGAAGCCACCATAATGAGTGCATGAAGCCTTGGACAGAAATATACAAGATGCCACTTCATAAATTTAGTCGAGAGGCTATTCTAGATCTTCGTCACCTTATTATTGAGCCAGGCCCATGTAATTTCAAAATACATTAGTATAGGCTATTTTTAGAGTCCGTATGTGTGGGGAAACAAGAGATAGGGTTAGTTTGGACCCCTCCACCAAGGAGCGAAATTCACCCCTCTTCCTCCATATATCAGACCCTTAGGAACACCGTTTAGACTTAGGTTTTGTTTAGATTAAAAGTTCGCCATAGCTGCAACCGGCGTGCGCCGTTTGTGTTCCACGACCGGACAAAGCGTCCAGAACCCCACCTGATCAATAAAGCTTTCCTCTTATATTACGCAATATCCGATTGCACTCTTAGTTTCTTGCTTTTCTTCATTTGCTGCGGGAAACGAGACCTTCGATAGTCGGAGTTGATCGTGCTCGGCGTGGTCAACCTCTCGGAGTTGGTTTAGCGATTGCTAAGCGGCGATCTCGCCGTTCGTAGTCGGATCGTCAAAATCGACTTCATCAAAAGCGATAGCCACCATCTCGCGAGGCGGGACACCCTCTCCTCTATCAAGTGTACATCCGGATGATCCGGGTTCCTCGCTCGGTTACATTTTACGGGTGCGTGGGGTATCGAGCGTCGAGAGAGGTTCAGCTGATCCGGAGATGTCCGGATGATCGGGAAAGGTCGGATGATCGGCAGGTCAACC
The DNA here is from genome assembly GCA_021437245.1 of Aegilops speltoides. Lineage (NCBI taxonomy): Eukaryota > Viridiplantae > Streptophyta > Magnoliopsida > Poales > Poaceae > Aegilops > Aegilops speltoides. The sequence continues at coordinate 11,823 of JAHHZJ010001142.1, read as the reverse complement.
GCTCGGGATATCCTCTCGGCAATTTTTGGGCGGAAGCCAATGAAAAATTTGGGGTTATTTTTTTTTTTTTGGTGGGGATTTTGGGGATTTAGGGCGAAAACAACAAAATCAAGCTAGAAAACGGTAGGGGCTCCAAAAGCGTGATCAGCGTGGCTCATGATACCATATGATGTAGTGTGGAACCCTATAGCGGCGATCTTTCACGTTTGGAGTGGGATCCCTCGAAGAACACGATGAACGAGGGAAGAGCGGGAGAAATCTGAAACACTCAAGAACAAGTCCAAATCACATCCACTAGACAATCAAACACACAAGATCACAAGGTACAGACAACAAAGGGAAAGATACAAGGTGAGTTCATCTCCAAGAGGAGGTCTTGATGATATCTAGATGGATCTTCACATGGGGTCTTGATGATATCCCTACGATCTTCTCACATAGGTCTTGAACTCCATGGGAGTAGTCTCTCTCTCTCAGAGTAGAGGTAGAAAAAGCTCACCTAAGGCGAGCTATCATATTTGCTTACCCTAAAATTGGGAGGAGGAGGTCTATTGATAGAGGCAGAGGTGTCGATCTTTCGATGAGATGGTGGATTTCGCTTTGGTGGAAGTCGACTTTGTGATCCGACTCTGACGTGCGAGGGCGTCAGCATGCTATGTCGCTAAACCAACTCAGAGAGTTATTGACAGCGGGCATGATCAACCTGACCACGAGGTCATTTCACTGACAAGCGAAGAACAAGCAAGCTGAGATTGCAATCGGATATTGCGAATATAAGATAAGCTTTATTGATCAAGGTGGGGTTACGAGGCGCCTTGATGCAGTTAGTTGAACACAAGCAGAAATGCAGAAGTGCAGCTATGGCGAACTTTAATCTAAACAAAACCCAAAGTCTAAACGTGCCCTAAGGGCTGTATATATGGAGGAAGAGGGGTGAATTTCGTGGCCCTTGGTGGAGGGTCCAAAACTAACCCTATCTCTTGTTTCCCCACATCTGGGACTCTAAAATAGCCTATACTAATGTATTTGAAATTACATGGGCCGGCCCAATAATAGGTGACATAACACCTAGAATAGCCTCTGGACGAAATTTATGAAGTGGCAACTTATATTTCGTCAAGGCTTCATCACTCATTATGGTGGTTTCAATGTCCACAAATCATCTTGTAACTCCGTTCTTGTCCCCTTGCCCATGCCATCATCTTCATGCTTGTTCTTGCTCCAATGTTCATCCTTCTCCAAGCTAGGCCTTCATTTGTAAGCAAAACAAATGTATCCAATTTAAGCGTCATATTCTCATGAACATTAGAATCATTACCAAGAAATGAAAGTACACAGTAATTTAGTTGGTGTCTTGAGCTCTAGTAATTAGTCCGGCATGTATGGCGGCGGGGCTGTGGGTGTAACAATGGTATTGATGTCCTCATCATCCTCCCTTCTTGAAATGAAGTCGTCCTCGGGAAGTTCATCTTCCTCACCCAAATGGCTTCAAATCTGCAATGTTAAAGGTGGGACTAACCCCAAAATCTGCGGGAGCTCAAGTTTATATGCATTATCATTTACTTTCTCCAACACCTTAAAGGGACCCGGCAACACGTGGCATTAGCTTTGATTTGCACAAATGGAAATCTATCCTACATAAATGTAACCAAACAAGATCTCGAGTTGCAAACACAACATGTTTTCTACCCTTATCTCGACAAGTTTATATTTAGCATTCATACGCTCAATGTTTTCCTTAGTTAACTCATGCATTTTAAAATCAATTCAGCACGTTCTTTAGCATCAAAATTAACCTCCGAAGAAGATGGAGCGAGCAACAAATCAATAGGTGCGGTGAAAACCATACACAACTTCAGGGCACATCTTAGTAGTAGAATGCAATGAGCGATTATAAGCAAATTCAATATGAGGCAAGCATTCCTCCCATTTTGTTATTATTCTTTAGAACAGCCCTAAGCATAGTAGACAATGTTCTATTGACTACTTCAGTTTGTCCATCAGTTTGGGGGTGACAAGTAGTACTAAAAACGGTTTAGTCCCCAACTTAGCCCAAAACATCTCCAAAAGTGGCTAGAAATTTAGTATCACGATCTGAAACAATAGTATTTGGCACCATGCAAGCGAATAATTTCACGAAAGAACAAATCAACAACATTGGCGGCATCATCGCTTTTATGACATGGTATAAAGTGTGCCATTTTAGAGAATCTATCCATGACAACAAATATGCTATCCCTCCTTCTTTGTTCTAGTAAACCTAAAACAAAGTCCATGATATATCCTCCCAAGGAACACTAGAGTGCAGGCAAAGGCATATATAAACCATAAGTTGAGTCGTGTGACTTAGCTTTTTGACATGTAGTGCGCAGCGAGCAATAGCGCTCAACATCCGTCTCATCCTTGAAAAGAATGTGTAGCAAGTTAGTCCTCCGTCTTCTTCACGCCAAAGTGCCCCATTAGTCCTCCTCCATCGCCTCCTGCAACAACAAAAGAATGACGGAGCTAGGCTGGAATGCATAGCTTGTTACACGGAACACAAATCCATCATTAACGACAAACTTGTTCCATGTTCTTCCTTCTTTACAATTACGCAATACATCTTTAAAATCAGCATCATGCACATATTGATCTTTGATGGTCTCCAAACCAAATATTTTAGTCAAGTTGTGAAAGCATAGTATAGCTGACGAGACAATGCATCAATAACATTTTCTTTACCCCTCTTGTGTTTAATAACATAAGGGAAAGTCTCAATAATTCAACCCATTTAGCATGTCTCTGATTAGTTTAGCTTGACTTTTAATATGTTTCAAAGATTCATGATCAGAATGTATAACAAATTCTTTGGGCCATAAATAATGTTGCCATGTTTCTAAAGAAGTCGAACAAGAGCATATAATTCTTTATCATAAGTAGAATAATTCAGACTAGGCCCTCAATTTTTAGAAAAAGTATACAACAGTTTGCCATCTTGTAATAACACACCTCCTAATCGAACTCCACTAGCATCACATTCAAGCTCAAAAGTCTTATTAAAATCGGAAGTTGGAGTAAAGGCATGTGTCAACTTATCTTTCAATACCGAAAGCTTCTTCTGCGTTACCCCAAACAAAAGGCACCATCAACACACAAATGTACCATCCTTTTTGGCACTAGAATAATAGGAACAGCACAAGGACTAAGGTTAGTATATAACCTTTGTCGAGCAGCTCTTGTACTTGGCGCATAATCTCCCGTCTCCTCTGGATTGGTGCGGTATGGCGCCGGTTTAGCGGTGGCACCAGAATTAAGTCATCGATGCTCAATCCCTCGAATAGTAATCCGTTGCACGTCTTGTGGAAAGAGCGTCAGCGAACTCTGCAAAATGTTAGTGACAGCAGGAGGCAAAGAAGAAAACGTCCTCGAATAAAGTAATGCCTCTTTACGAGAAAAAGCATAACAAAGCAGTCTGCTGAAATCTAGCTCATCAATATCAGTTTGGTGGCAAATAAACATGCACTTTTCAATTTTTTTAGAAGCAACACTAGATGGTTTATTATTAGGCTTCATTTGTTGCTCAAATTCCTTTGCCACAATCTGATTTTGCTCTTATTCTTCTCCTGTTTTTGCTTTATTTCTATTAATATCATCTTTCAAAATAGAATCGGAGTCATAGGAAGCAAAGTAATATTTTTATCCTTATGAACAAGAGTATATCTGATTGTTTCTACCATGGTGCACAGAATTTTTATCAAATTGCCATGGTCTACCAAGTAATAAGGAACATGCTTGCATAGGTACCACATCACAATCAACATAATCAGCATATGTAGAGATACTAAAATGCACACGAGCGTCGTGTTACCTTAACCTTGCGTTGTTGTTGAACCATTGGATGTAGTAAGGATGTGGATGTGGTCTTGTGGTGAGAGCTTCTCCACCATCTCCATACTAGCCAAGTTGTTGCAGCTCCTCCGTCTATGATGGCCAGCATACAGACGTTCCTTCACAACTCCTTGGTATGGAACAAATTGTGCCTCTGATTTTGCTCGACTTGTGTGACACTGCACACTCAAAACCATTGAGTGACTAAACATTCATACATCGGCGTCTTGGGGCCATGTATTGCGTCTCATGATCAGAATCATCTCCACCATGTTCTTCACGTGTAATAGAGCCAACATCTCCTCATCATAGTCACTAAGCGGACTCATACCCACCATCCTCGTGCAATCATCACCTGCTGATTTGCATTCTCTGCATAATGACCTCTTCCCTTACAACGACAAATAATATCAGTGTGCCCGATTGATGCCATGGAAGAAGAAGAGCTACTGTGGAGGCCCGCGGGTGCGCTCTTGGTAGATAGTGGAGGTTGTGCTGCTTTCTTGTATCACGGTGGAGGTAGCGGTGATGGAGTTCTTGGTGTAGTGGAAGTAGAGGATGGACGCGGTGTCCATGATGAAAGTCTGAGAGAAAAGTTAGTTAGCGCCAATGCATGGATCTGCACTTCACGTTCACTTTACAAGCAAGATGGAATAAGCGAGTGATATTAGTATACTCCTTATACTCTAGAATGGTGCGAATCTCTCTATTTAATCCACCTATAAAGCATTGCAAGCATAGCTTCATTCTCCTCAACAATACCACATCTAATCATGCGGTTTGTAATTCGATAATATTCTTCTACAGAATATTTTCCTTGTCTTAAGCGCTGCAATTTTTGAAGCAATTCAAGTTGATAATATGGTGGAACCGCGAAATGCATATAACAGTTTCAAAGCAGCCCAAGTAGCGGGATAGGATATAATCTACAATGTTGACCACCATACACATGCAAAACTAGTGAAAGCACAAGCAATGACAGCAACCGTCTCTCCTCGGGATATTGTAAACATGTAAAATGTTGAGTTTCTAACTCCCAAGTAAGATATATATCAGGAACATATCTACCCTCAAATGGTGGAATATTTAATTTCAGTTTAGGAATATGGACATCATCTAAATTTTTGATTGTGGTGGTGCAGGCCTCCTTCGAATATATACAGGAGTCGAACTGTGGTAGTGGTGCTGGTGGCTGCACGTAGTTCGATTTTGATCAACCTCATCCTTATAATCGCCCACATACTCATCCGTCCTCCTCGGTACCGCAGCGTGTGAGAGACCAAAAGAAACACCTCAGGTACGTTAGCATCGCGGAATTTGTCTGGCTCAATAGGAACACGCTGAGCTCGTCCATCTCTGATTCGGAAGAGGCGTAGTTGTTGTCGTTCTTGATGCGATAGGTGCAGCCGGTGGTTGTGGAAAATCTTGTGAGCAATTCATTAAACTTGCTATCAGATTTGTTTCAAGCGTCTTCTCAATGCCATCTATCTTCTCCATGGCCCGTCAAATCTGTTTAGCATCTTGCACATCCTCATCATTTGCTGAAATTTATCAAGTAGCTGTTTGTTCGTTGGTTCTCCCAATCAGTCTCATCGACGTGATCCTACCATGGTGATGCGGAGCATCCTCCCATCATCATGGACTCTACATCAACACCTACAACACCACAATTTCGAGAGCACGTAAGAGCTCTTGAAACCGGTGACATCACTCCTCTCTGCTAAGCCTTGATTCATGAGACATAGTTACTACCTCAAACGGAAACCCTATGCATACTCGGTGTACAAAGGTGATAGCATGAAGAAGCTAGGAAGCAAGGAAAGCGGAAGCGGAAGACATGCATGAAACGGAGAGGAGAAAGCAAGACCGAAGGCAGGCGATCAGACGAAGGCGGGCAGTCGAACGAGCGGATAATCCGGACCCGAGTCGGGCGATCCGGCTAACTCCATCGAAGAAAACAAAAGCTCCCTCGGCGGATCATCCGGACCCGGCCCGGATCATCGGACCCGGGCGTCCGGACCGCCCGGACATCCGGCCCGTCGCCCGCCATGATCGAGCCTCCAGCTCATCGGGTCCCCACCGGATCATCCGGACCAGCCGGATCATCCGGCAGAACTGTGTCTGCGGCGTGTTAGGTGAGCCCATGTGCCGCCGCCCAGACTCTATGGACCCCTCTCCTCACTTTGAATTTAGCATTGGATTAGCTCATATTTGTGTGAGCCTTTGCTCATCCACCGGTTACTTCTCCTCAGATGGGACCTCCGTCTAGGAAGATCCTCATCGGATACAAGACCCTATCTAGGAAAGATCCCCTCATGGATTCAAAGGCCTCCTCCGGAGATGAATGGTTCCTTTGTATCCTTACCTAGTTGACTATGTATCTTGTGGATCTCATGTGTGTATGTTGATCTAGCACTTGTGTGATCGATTCGTTGTTGGTTGAGTGTTTCTCTCTCATTTTCCCGTGTTTTCCCTCGTGCTTCCGCGTGTTCTTGTGTTTCCTCGTGGATCCTCCAAACGTGAATCAACGAATTGGGGTTCCACCTACATCATATGGTATCATGAGCCACGTTGATCACGTTTTTGGAGCCCTACCCGTGTTTTCTAGCTTGATTTTGTAGTTTTAGTCCTAAATCCGAAAATCCCCACAAAAATAGCCCCAATTTTTTTGATTTGTTAGTTTTGATGATGTTTGTTGTTTTGATCCGTGGATTGATTGGCGCCGTATCTTGATCGGATATGGTGGCAAGTGGTGAGGATCGGTGCGTCGCATCCTTAGTGGCCTTCGCCTTGGCCTTGGATGTAGTGGAAAATGAGCAAGGGTCTTCGCATTTGACTCGTGAGTCACGAAAGGTAAAGGAAGCTAGCGACCTAGGAGGATCGCTTAGGTAGCTGGGCGTAGGGTCTCTGACAGGAAGCTTGAGCTAGTTGATGCAGCGGTGAGGAGAGGTGTTGATATCCTTTGCGTCCAAAACCAAATGGAAGACGAGGCGAAGGAGGTGGAGATACCGGCTTCAAGCTGTGGTACCGCGAGGGCGGCTGCAAATAGAAATGGCGTGGCATCTTGATCAACAAGAGCCTCAAGTGATAGGGCGGTGTCCCGATCTTCGATGAGATGATAACTATCGATTTGGTGGAGCGACTTTGGCGATCCGACTACAGCGTGCCTGACGTTGCGCCTAGCAATCGCTAAACCAACTCAGAGGTTATTGACCGGCGGAGCACAATCAACCTGACCGAGGTCTATTCCTGCAAGCAATCGAAGAACAAGCAAGAATATGATAAAAGCAATCGACTATTGCGGTATGTATGAAGTATGGATAAAGGTGGGGATCCGTGGCGGTCTTGGTGCATCGTTGGACACAAGCGAAGTACGAAGTTGCAATGGCTAACTTTAACTAAACAAATCCCAAGGAAAAAGCTACTAGATAGATCTACTTATAGGAGCAAGGGGTGGCGACCAAGGAGGTGGGAGAACGTCCCAAGGCAGCCTAAAACTAACCTAGGTCGTACAAGGCCAATGGGCCCAAGTGGAGGTGACGTAACACCTTTGGACTTGTAGTTTGACTCGGATTCTGGTGCAACGTCAGATTGTTTCGTTCATAACTCAACGCTCCGGACGGCTTTTAAGGTGATTCCAACTGTGCTGGAAGAGCATGAAAGCTAATTTCCAACAAAAAGAATCACCCAATTCAGGTCCGTATGAAAAGTTGTTGACGTTTTGAGTCAGGTATGTCTGTGCAGTCCGAATCTGAATTCAGAATGAAGACTTGGACTCTATCTTCTCTTGGCCCAAAAGTGACGTGAGAAGACTTTTTGAACAACACCTAAACTTCTCCTTTTCCTTATCTTCATATGTGGATTGTACAAATGTCCCATACACCTGCAATTAGACAAAACACAAAAGTATGTGAAGTATTTTTTGTTGGATAACATAAATATATTATTGAATAGTTTGCACTAGAAATCACACGACAAATATGCATGTATGCAATATTTTGGTCTTATCAAAGGTAGTCATGTCCTCATCATCCTCCCTTCTTGAAAACAAAGCCGTCCTCGGCGTTGCTTAATCTGAAATGTGGCTAACAAAAGACAAGGTGTACATGTTGTATATGTATCGTCATCCATTTTACTTCCCTTGATTTTTGCATATATGAAACATGAATAGATGAGTAACATAGTTCATAAAATCTAAAGCCAACAAATTAGCACAAGAACTAGAAGGCATAAAAATATTACCTCAGTTTGCACATATAAATGAAGCTCTTATTTATTTCAAAAGTTTGACAATGTTCATCATTAAACCATCCCAACATTGGTGAATAAACCTTATTTGAATCAAATTTACATGCTACAACATGCTTAGATAAGCAAACATGCAATGAGTCATTCGACACGAATCATCACCAAGATTAGAGGTCATATCAAAATGATTAAACATTGATTCTTTTGCATCAACAGTTAATTCAATGGGTGCACTCAAAATTGTTGGTATTTGATTGTTTGATCACATAGCGCATTCATGATAGTTTCAAGATTCTCTAAATAGGTGTTGTGCTCAAATCACTAGGTAACTCAACACATGATGCATTCAAGTTAACTAGGATGCATCATTCTCATGTGATTATATCATCAATACCTTCTTTGTTACCTTATGCATGAAGCGTGGCTGATGTAGGTACCACGTAGACAATGCACCATACTCTTGAGATGATGTCGCTCACAATCGAGGTGGGGCTGCTCTAGTAGGTGCTGGGTGGAGGAACCAACCGGCGGTGGTGAGCATGTTGGAATAGTAGTTGTTGTAGTCACCAATGCATCCTCACGTAAGCTTTGTCTCTCAAAGGTACAAGCACGAACATACATACAGGTAATGCAACGAGGAATATCTGAAATCTTGCCTGAATATCATGGTTCAAACCAAAAAAATCTATTCATTGTATCATCCTCAGTTCTTCTATGTCACAATGATGCATATAAGATTTGAACTCCGGTAGTAAGTATGAGCAGTGTTATTGCCTTGTTTAAATTGTTCAAATTTCTTGGCAATTCACGGCGATAGTAAGGAGGAAAAACTGTTTCTCATTAAATCTTTCAAATCTTTCCAAGTTGTGGGTTGGTTATCAATGTTTTCTTACAATGCACACTCCACAAGCTGAAAGCAAAACCATAAATGCTCTAGTGGCAGCTGTTCGCTCAAGTTCGAGAAAAGTCATGGTTACTAAAAACTTGTCTACTTCAAACTCCCAAGCTAGATAAATAGCAGGATTAAATCTACCCTCAAATGACGGTAAAGAGAAACTTCATGTGGTTGTGTGTGTTGTGCCAACTCTTCGTGATGGTGAAGATGTGTCCATCGTCCAAGAACTTCTATCTCGAAACCTGTCATGATTAGTAGAAACAAGAAACAAAATTCGGAATAATGTTCCTATGAACTACTAGGATGTGGTTGTAAAATGCTCACGATAAAAGCAAATATCAATATCTTACAAGTTCTTACCATCCGGCGGTGGTGACAGACAACAGCGGTGTCAAGTAACTCTGAAGATTGTGTAGCGATTGCGAGGGGACGTCACGTATACGGTGTAGAAATATGTGGAGCTGGGTTGGCTATATGGTAGCAAAAATTTAGCAATAATCAATTCAAAGATGCAATGTTGAATAAGCGCTCAACTGATCTTGTCTTTGGTCCTAGGCTGACCGGACTAGAGAGCGAGCCTAGAACACTAATGAGGTCACGGGTAGCACAACTAGCATCAATGAAGGATACTAAGTAGCTCTTGACAGCAAGATATAAGTGAAGATCTGGCAGGGTGAAGATAATGATGAAAAACAAGCGCCAAGCGGGACATACAACAACTCTCTCTCAACTTTCCTCTTGAAAAGTTTGAGCCAATTTTCTGATAAATTCTTTCAAGAATGCTACTAACTCAAGCTTTCCAATGCAAAAAGAATCACTCAATTCGAGTTGATATGAGGTCAAAGAATTCTAAACCGCACGAAAAATTGGAACAAGCTGTGTTCACGAACTTGGAGGGCAAAACACCTATTTAGAAGCCGATTTTGAGGTGTCAAATATTGAACTAGCTTCTGCAACTATTTAGATCGGCTCGTCTCTAGCTTCAATTTGAGTACTCACGGGTCAAAACGGACTTCGTATGAGGAAGATACACCTGTTTTACTGAACAGTGCAAGCAATTCCAATCCGAATCACGGTACAGAGATTGATTCTAGATAGATCCGATTTTTCCTCTCTCTTTTCTCACGCTTTCTTTTTCTTTCTTCTCTCTTTCTTTTTTCTTTCCTTTTTCTCTTTTTTTTTCTCTATCTTTTTTTTCTCCTCTTTCCAAGACAAACTAGATAAGATGCAGATTGGATCGGTGAAGATGTGAATGACCTCAACTATGATTATGACAATGAGCAGTAGCATGTACGTGGTGAAATTAATAGATGGGATGGTGGACAGCGGAAGGATAATGATGCGGTGTGACTAATGTGAACAGAACTTCGAAACTCTAAAGGAACTAGACACTAAGACCAGCAAGCTGACACGACGATGCAACGATAATTCAACTATCAAGCAATGAATTGAAAATTGCAAAAGGCTCGGGCGCTTGGATAAATGATGAACAGATCTAACTATTTTTGTGGCTTTTCAAGGACTATAGGTATGAATAGCAGATCGATCTAAACTGAAAACTGTAAATCTCACGAGCAACTTTGAACTGATACCACTTGATAGAGGCGGGGTGTCGATCTTCGATGAGATGATAACTATCGATTTGGTGGAAACGACTTTGACGATCCACTACAAGCGTGCCTGACGTTGCGCCTTAGCAATCACTAAACCAACTCCGAGAGGTTATTGACCACGGAGCACAATCAACGACCGAAGGTCTATTCCTGCAAGCAATCGAAGAACAAGCAAGAATGGCATATGAGATAAATGATGCAAAGGAGCATATCAATATCATCACAAGAGAAACAAATGCCAATAACCATGGGCTTGTCATCTATGCCATATGTGCAAATTGGGTTTATTTTAATGGCATATGCATAGTCACTATGAAGAGATTGCAAATAAGACATATGGTTGATCTCATGCATAGCATATGACAAGTCAACGGATTATCAAACATGATGTGACCTAAGGAATTGTCACAAGAAATCCTATGTAACATGGCATCACAACTAATAGACTCCACAATAGAATCATCATACTCATCATAAATGGGCAAATCATCGCATGGGAAATCATACTAGCATGAAGCATGGCAATAGGTGGATCAACATCATGCAAGCAATCAATGTCAAGAATGTCCACTAGTGGGACTAGAGCATCACCTTCACCTATGTTACCTTTGTCATTCCACTCAAGTGGTGTAGGTGAGGTGGGAAAGACCAAATGGTGGTCATCATCGTCATCTTGATGGAACCATGTGGGCGGTGCATCATATTCCACCATGGCCATCGTCTTGTCCAAAGGGAGGACGAAGTAAATCGAGGATCGGCGCGTCATCATAAATGGGACCTAGCACCAAGCGAGAAGACACAATAGAGGTAGAGATCAAGTTGTTAGAAATGCAAATGGCCTCACGAGACCTATCAACTATCTCACTCTCTCTATGTGGTGGTTCACTCACTCCCTCAAAATAGGTGCACTCAAACTCACGTATGGTGGAGTCACTCATCTCACTCAAGTGGTGGGGTTGTGGCTCTCCTCACATGGGAATTGTGGCAACTCATTATATATGGGGCTAGTGGTGAAGTCACTCTCACTCTCAATATGGTGGCACAAGTCACTCAAGTCATCATCGTCGCCCGTGGTCGAAGGAAGATCCCATGCTCAACCATCTCGTCATCGCCGCCGTGGATGAAGGCGAAGATGGCACATCATCACTCTCTGCATGACCGAAGGAAAATCCCATGCTCGATCATCTCGTTACCGTCGCC
>JAHHZJ010001141.1:0-139786 GCA_021437245.1 Aegilops speltoides | reverse complement strand
GTAGATGAAGGCCGAAGATGGCACATCATCACTCTCGCCTCCAAAGATGGAAGCATCATCCTTGCTCGCCACCTTGTCGCTCGCCTCCAAAGCTTGGTCCTTGAGGGTCCCCGTAGTCGTACTCGTCGCCGTACCGTCTTGAAAAAGACTCGAAGTAGACTCGGCACCATCAATGCCACAAAGAGGGATGGCGGTGAAGTCAAACTTGGGAGCATCGTCTTGGAGCTCGTCGGGCTTGGACATCTTGGTGGTACTAGCCCCATGCTTGTCGTAGAGCTTGGTCGCCGCGAAGTTTGCTTGGGGTGGAGAAGCCTTGGCCTTCATGAGTTCTTGTTCCGCCTTGAGAGCACAAATGTAGTAGTCGTCGATGGACTTGTAGTTCTCGAGGAAGATGGTCTTGGAGATGTCGTTGTGCAATCCCATCATGAAGTGGAACTTCATCGAAATGGGCTCGTCCACGCCGGCTCGTCGCAAGGCAATCATCATCTCCTTGAAGTACTTGTCGATGGACATGGATCCTTGGGTGGTGTTCTCCAATTGGCGTCGAAGTTGTTCCGTGTAGGTTGGAGGAACAAACTCTCGCCGTAAAGCTCTCTTCGTCTTGGGCCAACTCATCTCGTAGCTCTCCGAAGGTGTGTGAAGCCACCATATCGAGGCGTAGTCGTGGAAGTTTCTTGTGGCGCACTTCACTTGATCTTCGGGACGAACTTGATGTAGCTTGAGGTAGTCGTCCATCAAACGCTCCCACTCGAGGTACTCCTCGGGTTCTTGAGTCCCATAGAAAGTAAATGCATGGTCGATGTCGAGGTCGTAGTAGCTCGTGGAAGTCGCGGACTTGAGCTTGGGGAGCTTCTCTTGAGCGTAGTCTTGGGGTTCTTGTTGGCGAAGATGCCGTATGTCCGTAGGTGAAGATGCCTTGAAGTCGCTTGGCGAAGATGCCAAGGGAGATGGTGAAGTCATTGAGCGGTTGTTGATGTAGAGCTCTTGACCTTCACGTTCTTGTTGGTGATGGTGTCGATGCCGATGTGATCTTGCGGGAGATGGTAGCTCGGAAGCATGTGCTCTTGAGCGTCTTCTCGAAGATGAGGAAGATCGCTTGTAGGACTTGATGAGGGCTTTGATCTCCTCCATTTTGGCTTGCATCTTGGCGTCGGAGTTGTTGTTCATGGCATCGAACTCGTCGTTGTTGTTGTAGACCGAAAGTGAAATGCCTTGCCTATCCATCACAAGACTCGAGTAGAGGTGAGTAGGAAATGAGATAAACAATACCAAGTTACCTTTTCCCAAAGTTGAGGATGTATCCCGTGTCACTCAATGTGAGATGAAAGAATAGTGGAATTGGTACCGGACTTGTTCACTCACACCTATCAAGTAAAGCTTATGGTAGAGCTCGGTGAGGATAGTGGCACAAAATTTGATGCAAAATGTTAGCAAGAGTCAATAATGTTGAAAGAGATTCACAAATTCAAAGCGAAACAAGTAGACCAATAGCAATATGTGGCTCACGGAAACACACACGGATAGATAAATGGGGTCGTGCAACCAAGGAAAGAGCACAAAATGTGGAATCCACGGAAAACGCTCGTGTTGCACAACTCAATAGAGATGCTAGCACGATTGCTCAATAGGCGGATCGACACTTGTGCTCAACCTATAAGGCATAAAATGGATAAACTTTCTATCCCAAGTATGCTATATATGTATGGTTCCCGTGTTTCTCACACAATGATCCAAGATGATCAAATATGATACCGTATGATATATTGTGATGCTATGGCTATTGCTTACAAGCTCTTTGCTCTCCTTCTTTTGCTTAAAAGCTTTATTCTCTCCTTTTTTTCTATGGCCACTTTTGCACAATGCACAAACCAAGATAGCAATTGTGTATATGCGGGGAACAAACTTGAGGCACAATGGATGATATGATAACAAGATGATATGGTATGTATGCAATGGATGGTGTAGACCACTAATGTGCACAAGTCACGTTGCGGCAATACTCAAATGGCTAGTCTCGATAGGCAAGTAGCATAAAATGGGCTAGGGGTTAACAATGCAATTGCAAGGGAATATACCAAGGTGTCGTCGAGGTTACCGTCCTTTGCGATGATGAGTGGCGGTGTTCTTGGTGTAGATACCAAGATGATGGAGACTCGTCCCTAAGTAGCCGAAACACCTTAGGAAACGAAAAAACTGCAAACTCAAAATCTGAAATGACAAATGTCAAATGGTGGTAGCGGAAAGCGGTGGTGGTGTTGCACTAGGTAATGCGGAAGTGGAATGATGGGCTATACACGAGTCGGAGTTGAATTTGCCGTCCCTAAGTAGCCGAAACACCTTAGGAGACACAAGCCACAACTCAAACAAAATTAGGTTAAGTTGGGGTGGAAATGTATGGTGGACACGTCTATGCGGAAGTGGTGGTGGTGGTGGTTGATGAAGAAGCAACCGTCCCTAAGTAGTCGAAACACCTTAGGAGACTCAAGTCACTACTCAAACAACCTCAAATGCTATGGGGAACGAAATGGGTTAGGTTGCGGAAGCGGTGGTGGTAATGCGGATGATGTGGTGTAAGCCCTAGGCAAAGATGCCAAAATTCCGAAATTTGATGGAGTCAAATGATGTTGGTGGTATTTTTGTTGGATGGGGGATGTCAATAGCTTCAAAACGAGCTAAAGAACGTCAAAATCGGAGTTCGGATGAATTAATTACGGCCAAAACAAGATTTTAACCGAGTTAGTGTCAGGGTTAACCAGACATCCGGGAGGAGGTCCGGATGATCCGGGCTAGGTCCGGATGATACGGGTGTTGATGAGGACATCAATACCATTGTTACACCCACAGCCCCTGCTGCTATACATACTGGACCAATTACTAGAGCTCGCGCACGCCAACTAAATTACCAGGTACTTTCGTTTCTTGGTAATGATTCTAATGTTCATGAGAATATGATGCTGCCTAAATTGCATACATTTGTTTTGCTTACAAATGAAGGGCCTAGCTTGGAGAAGGATGAACATTGGAGCAAGAACAAGCATGGAGATGATGGCATGCGCAAGGGGGACAAGAATGGAGTTACAAGTGATGATTTCAGGACTTTGAAGCCACCATAATGAGTGCATGAAGCCTTGGACAGAAATATACAAGATGCCACTTCATAAATTTCGTCCGGAGGCTATTCTAGGTCTCTCGTCACCTTATTATTGGGCCAGGCCCATGTAATTTCGAAATACATTAGTATAGGCTATTTTTAGAGTCCGTATGTGTGGGGAAACAAGAGATAGGGTTAGTTTGGACCCCTCCACCAAGGGCCACGAAATTCACCCCTCTTCCTCCATATATACAGCCCTTAGGGCACCGTTTAGACTTGGGTTTTGTTTAGATTAAAAGTTAGCCATAGCTGCAACTTGGCGTGCCGTTTGTGTTCCACGACCGGACAAAGCGTCACAGAACCCCACCTTGATCAATAAAGCTTTCCTCTTATATTCGCAATATCCAGTTGCACTCTTAGTTTCTTGCTTGTTCTTCATTTGCTGCGAAATGACCTTCGTGGTCGTTGATCGTGCTCGGCGTGGTCAATAACCTCTCGGAGTTGGTTTAGCGATTGCTAAGGCGCGACGTCCTCGCACGTTCGTAGTCGGATCGTCAAAGTCGACTTCATCCAAAACGATAGCCACCATCTCATCGAAAGACGGGACACCCTCTCCTCTATCAAGTGTACATCCGGATGATCCGGGTTCCTCAGCTCCGGTTCTGTTTTCTGGGTGCGTGGGGTATCCGAACGTCCGAGAGAGGGTTCAGCTGATCCGGGAGATGTCCGGATGATCCGGGAGAAGGTCCGGATGATCCGAGCAGGTCAAACCGCTCGGGATATCCTCTCGGCGACGAATTTTTGGGCGGAAATGATGATTTTCGGGGCAAAATTTGATGGATTTCGTGGATGTAAGGAGGGGAAACTTGGGGAGATGCTAGATCCACTTGAAACCAAGCAAATCCACTTATCAAAATCAACAAAACATCATCAAACCAACAAATCACAAAAAATTTGGGGTTATTTTTGGTGGGGATTTTCGGATTTAGGACGAAAACAACAAAATCAAGCTAGAAAACACGGGGTAGGGGCTCCAAAAACGTGATCAACGTGGCTCATGATACCATATGATGTAGTGTGGAACCCTATAGCGACGATCTTTCACGTTTGGAGTGGGATCCCTCGAAGAACACGATGAACACGGGGAAGAACGGGGAGAAATCACAAGGGGAAACACTCAAGAACAAGTCCAAATCACACATCCACTAGACAATCAAACACACAAGATCACAAGGTACATGAACAACAAAGGGAAAGATACAAGGTAAGGTTCATCTCCAAGAGGAGGTCTTGATGATATCCTAGATGGATCTTCCCACATGGGGGTCTTGATGATATCCCGCACGATCTTCTCACATGGAGGTCTTGAACTCCATGGGAGTGGTAGTCTCTCTCTCTCAAGAGTAGAGGTAGGAGCAAAGCTCACCTAAGACTGAGCTATCATATTTGCTTACCCTAAAAATTGGGAGGAGGAGGTCTATTGATAGAGGCCAGGGTGTCCCGATCTTTCGATGAGATGGTGGATTTCGCTTTGGTGGAAGTCGACTTTGACGATCCGACTCTGAAGTCTTGAGGACGTCGCGCCTATAGCAATCGCTAAACCAACTCCGAGAGGTTATTGACCACGCCGGAGCATGATCAACCTGACCACGAGGGTCTGTTTCCTGCGAGCAAACGAAGAACAAGCAAGAAACTGAGATTGCAATCTGGATATTGCGAATATAAGATGAAAGCTTTATTGATCAAGGTGGGGTTACGAGGCGCCTTGGTCCAGTCGTTGAACACAAGCGGCACGCGAAGTTGCAGCTATGGCGAACTTTTAATCTAAACAAAACCCAAAGTCTAAACGGTGCCCTAAGGGCTGTATATATGGAGGAAGAGGGGGGTGAATTTCGTGGCCCTTGGTGGAGGGGTCCAAAACTAACCCTATCTCTTGTTTCCCCACACATACGGACTCTAAAAATAGCCTATACTAATGTATTTCGAAATTACATGGGCCTGGCCCAATAATAAGGTGACGCAACACCTAGAATAGCCTCTGGACGAAATTTATGAAGTGGCAACTTGTATATTTCGTCCAAGGCTTCATGCACTCATTATGGTGGTTTCAATGTCCTGAAATCATCACTTGTAACTCCGTTCTTGTCCCCCTTGCCCATGCCATCATCTTCATGCTTGTTCTTGCTCCAATGTTCATCCTTCTCCAAGCTAGGCCCTTCATTTGTAAGCAAAACAAATGTATCCAATTTAGGCAGCATCATATTCTCATGAACATTAGAATCATTACCAAGAAATGAAAGTACAGTAATTTAGTTGGTGTCTTGCGAGCTCTAGTAATTGGTCCAAGATGTATAGCAGCAGGGGCTGTGGGTGTAACAATGGTATTGATGTCCTCATCATCCTCCCCTTCTTGAAATGAAGTCGTCCTCGACGGAAGTTCATCTTCCTCACCCAAATATGGCTTCAAATCTGCAATGTTAAAGGTGGGACTAACCCCAAAATCTGCGAGCAGCTCAAGTTTATATGCATTATCATTTACTTTCTCCAACACCTTAAAGGGACCAGCAGACGTGGCATTAGCTTTGATTTGCACAAATCAGAAATCTATCCTTACGCAAATGTAACCAAACAAGATCTCGGTGCAAACACAACATGTTTTCTACCCTTATCTCCAAAGAAGTTTATATTTAGCATTCATACGCTCAATGTTTTCCTTAGTTAACTCATGCATTTTAAAATCAATTCAGCACGTTCTTTAGCATCAAAATTAACCTTCTCCAAGATGGAGCAGCAACAAATCAATAGGTGCACGAGGTGAAAACCATACACAACTTCAAAAGGGCACATCTTAGTAGTAGAATGCAATGAGCGATTATAAGCAAATTCAATATGAGGCAAGCATTCCTCCCACATTTTGTTATTATTCTTTAGAACAGCCCTAAGCATAGTAGACAATGTTCTATTGACTACTTGGTTTGTCCATCGGTTTGGGGGTGACAAGTAGTACTAAAAAGCAGTTTAGTCCCCAACTTAGCCCATAAACATCTCCAAAAGTGGCTAAGAAATTTAGTATCACGATCTGAAACAATAGTATTTGGCACACCATGCAAGCGAATAATTTCACGAAAGAACAAATCAGCAACATTGACAGCATCATCGCTTTTATGACATGGTATAAAGTGTGCCATTTTCGAGAATCTATCCATGACAACAAATATGCTATCCCTCCCCTTCTTTGTTCTAGGTAAACCTAAAACAAAGTCCATAGATATATCCTCCCAAGGAACACTAGGTACAGGCAAAGGCATATATAAACCATAAGGATTGAGTCGTGACTTAGCTTTTTGACATGTAGTGCAGCGAGCAATAAAACGCTCAACATCCCGTCTCATCCTTGGCCAAAAGAAATGTGTAGCAAGTTCGTCCTCCGTCTTCTTCACGCCAAAGTGCCCCATTAGTCCTCCTCCATGCGCCTCCTGCAACAACAAAAGACGAACGGAGCTAGCTGGAATGCATAGCTTGTTAGCACGGAACACAAATCCATCATTAACGACAAACTTGTTCCATGTTCTTCCTTCTTTACAATTCTGCAATACATCTTTAAAATCAGCATCATGCACATATTGATCTTTGATGGTCTCCAAACCAAATATTTTAGTCAAGTTGTGAAAGCATAGTATAGCGACGAGACAATGCATCAGCAATAACATTTTCTTTACCCCTCTTGTGTTTAATAACATAAGGGAAAGTCTCAATGAATTCAACCCATTTAGCATGTCTACGATTCAGTTTAGCTTGACTTTTAATATGTTTCAAAGATTCATGATCAGAATGTATAACAAATTCTTTGGGCCATAAATAATGTTGCCATGTTTCTAAAGTCCGAACAAGAGCATATAATTCTTTATCATAAGTAGAATAATTCAGACTAGGCCCACTCAATTTTTCAGAAAAGTATGCAACAGGTTTGCCATCTTGTAATAACACACCTCCTAATCGAACTCCACTAGCATCACATTCAAGCTCAAAAGTCTTATTAAAATCGGGAAGTTGGAGTAAAGGAGCATGTGTCAACTTATCTTTCAATACCGCGAAGGCTTCTTCCTGTGCAGTACCCCAAACAAAAGGCACCATCAACACACATACGTGATGTACCATCCTTTTTCGGCACTAGAATAATAGGAACAGCACAAGGACTAAGGGATTCGCGTATATAACCTTTGTCGAGCAGCTCTTGTACTTGACGCATAATCTCCTTCGTCTCCTCTGGATTGGTACGGTATGGCGCACGGTTTGGCAGTGAAGCACCGGGAATTAAGTCAATCTGATGCTCAATCCCTCGAATAGGCGGTAATCCCGGTGGCACGTCTTGTGGAAAGACGTCAGCGAACTCCTGCAAAATGTTAGTGACAGCAGGAGGCAAAGAGGAAGGCACGTCCTCGAATGAAAGTAATGCCTCTTTGCACAGAAAAGCATAACAAACAGATCTGCTGAAATCTAGCTCATCAATATCAGATTTGGTGGCAAATAAACATGCACTTTTCAATTTTTTTTTCAGAAGCAACACTAGATGGTTTATTATTAGGCTTCATTTGTTGCTCAAATTCCTTTGCCACAATCTGATTTTCGCTCTTATTCTTCTCCTGTTTTGCTTTATTAGCTCTATTAATATCATCTTTCAAAATAGAATCTGGAGTCATAGGAAGCAAAGTAATATTTTTATCCTTATGAACAAGAGTATACTGATTGTTTCTACCATGGTGCACAGAATTTTTATCAAATTGCCATGGTCTACCAAGTAATAAGGAACATGCTTGCATAGGTACCACATCACAATCAACATAATCAGCATATGTAGAGATACTAAAATGCACACGAACAGTACGTGTTACCTTAACCTTGCCGCTGTTGTTGAACCATTGGATGTAGTAAGGATGTGGATGTGGTCTTGTGGTGAGAGAAAGCTTCTCCACCATCTCCATGCTAGCCAAGTTGTTGCAGCTCCCTCCGTCTATGATGACGCGCATGTAACGTTCCTTCACAACTCCTTGGTATGGAACAAATTGTGCCTCTGATTTTGCTCACCTTGTGTGACCTGCACACTCAAAACACGTTGAGCAACTAAACATTCATACTGTCGGCGTCTTGGGAGCCATGTATTGCGTCTCATGATCGTAATCATCTCCACCATGTTCTTCACGTGTAATAAGAGCCAACATCTCCTCATCATAGTCACTAGCGGACTCATACCCACCATCCTCAGTAGCAATCATCACACGCTGAGATTTGCATTCTCTCGCATAATGACCTCTTCCCTTACAACGACGACAAATAATATCACTGGTGTGCCCAGTTGATGCCATGGAAGAAGAAGAGCTCTGTGTAGGCCCGGCAGGTGCGCTCTTGGTAGATAGTGGAGGTTGTGCCTGCTTTCTTGTATCACGGCTGGAGGTAGCAGCTGATGGAGTTGCTGGTGTAGTGGAAGTAGAGGATGGACGCGGTGTCCATGATGAAAGTCGACCTGCAGAAAAGTTAGTTCGCGCCAATGCTTGTCGATCCTGCACTTCACGTTCAGCTTTACAAGCAAGATGGAATAAACGAGTGATATTAGTATACTCCTTATACTCTAGAATGGTCTGAATCTCTCTATTTAATCCACCTATAAAACGTGCAAGCATAGCTTCATTCTCCTCAACAATACCACATCTAATCATGCCAGTTTGTAATTCCTGATAATATTCTTCTACAGAATATTTTCCTTGTCTTAAACGCTGCAATTTTTGAAGCAATTCAAGTTGATAATATGGTGGAACCCAACGAGTACGCATAACAGTTTTCAAAGCAGCCCAAGTAGCGGGAATAGGATATAATCTACAATGTTCAGACCACCATACACATGCAAAACTAGTGAAAGCACAAACAGCAGCAGCAACCCGTCTCTCCTCGGGATATTGTAAACATGTAAAATGTTGTTCAGTTTCTAACTCCCAAGTAAGATATATATCAGGAACATATCTACCCTCAAATGGTGGAATATTTAATTTCAGTTTAGGAATATGGACATCATCTCGTACCTGATGTGGTGGTGCAGGCCTACCATTACGAATATATACCTGAGGTCGACCTGCTGGTAGTGGTGCTGGTGGCTGCACGTAGTTCTGATTTTGATCAACCTCATCCTTATAATCGCCCACATACTCATCGTCCTCCTCGGTACCAAAGCAGCAGCATGGCGAGGAGCCAAAGAAGCACCAACAAAGCAGTAGCATCGGCACAGAATTTTGTCTGGCTCAATAGGAACACGCTGAGCTCGTCCATACTGATTCGGAAGGGCGTGGTTGTTGTCGTTCTTGAGAGGTGCGATAGGTGCAGCCGGCGGTGGTTGTGGAAAATGCGCGAGCAATTCATTAAACTTGCTATCAAGATTTGTTTCAAACGTCTTCTCAATGCCATCTATCTTCTCCATGGCCACGTCAAATCTGTTTAGCACATCTTGCACCTGTCCACTCATCATTTGCTGAAATTTATCAAGTAGCTGTTTGTTCGTTAGGTTCTCCCAATCAGTCTCATCGGCTTGTGATCCTACCATGGTGATGCGGAGCATCCTCCCATCATCCCCATGGACTCTACATCAACACCTACAACACCACAAGGACTGATGACTCGAGCACGTGCAAGAGCTCTTGAAACCGAGGTGACATCACTCCTCTCACAACTCGCCTTCGATTCACATGAGACATGGTTACTACCTCAAACGGAAACCCTATGCATACTCAGGTACCAAGGAGTCGACCATGAAGAAGCTAGGAAGCAAGGAGAACCGGAAGCGGAAGACATGCATGAAGACGGAGAGGAGAAGGCAACAAGGACCAGAGAGGCCGGACGATCCGGACAGAGGCCCGGACGATCCGGACAGAGCCCGGATGATCCGGACCCCGGTCCGGACGATCCGGCTAACTCCATCGAAGGCAACAGAAGCTCCCTCCCGAAGCCGGATCATCCGGACCCCGGCCCGGATCATCCGGACCCCGCCCGGACGTCCGGACCGCCAGCCGGACATCCGGCCCGTCGCCGCCACCAGTCGAGCCTCCAGCTCATCCGGGTCCCCACCCGGATCATCCGGACCAGCCCGGATCATCCGGCCAGGGCCTGTGTGCGCGTGTTGGGCTGAGCCCATGTACCCCTTCGCCCCAGACTCTATATATAGGACCCCCTCTCCTCACTTTGAGATTTAGCATTGGATTAGCTCATATTTGTGTGAGAGCCTTTGCTCATCCACCCGGTTACTTCTCCTCGGAGATCAGGACCTCCGTCTAGGAGAAGATCCCTCATCGGATACAAGACCCCTATCTAGGGAAGATCCCCTCATGGATTCAAGGCCTCCTCCGGGAGATGAATGGTTCCTTTGTATCCTTACCCTAGTTGACTATGTATCTTGTGGATCTCATGTGTGTATGTTGATCTAGCACTTGTGTGATCGATTCGTTGTTGGTTGAGTGTTTCTCTCTCATTTTCCCCGTGTTTTCCCTCGTGCTTCCGCGTGTTCTTCGTGTTTCCTCCGTAGGATCCCCTCCAAACGTGAAAGATCAACGAATTAGGGTTCCACCCTACATCATATGGTATCATGAGCCACGTTGATCACGTTTTTTTGGAGCCCCTACCCCGTGTTTTCTAGCTTGATTTTGTAGTTTTCGTCCTAAATCCGAAAATCCCCACCAAAAATAGCCCCAATTTTTTTTTTGATTTGTTAGTTTTGATGATGTTTTGTTGTTTTTGATCCGTGGATTCGGTGGCGCGCCGTATCTTGATCCGGATATGGTGGCAAGTGAGTGAGGATCGGGTCGTCGCATCCTTAGTGGCGCGCTACATCGGCGCCCGGATGTAGTGGAAAATGAGCAAGGGTCTTCGCATTTGACTCGACGAGTGCGAAGGGTAAGGAAGCTAGCCGAGCCTAGGAGGATCCGCTTAGGTAGCTGGAACGTAGGGTCTCTGACAGGGAAGCTTCGGGAGCTAGTTGATGCAGCGGTGAGGAGAGGTGTTGATATCCTTTGCGTCCAAGAAACCAAATGGAGAGGACAGAAGGCGAAGGAGGTGGAGGATACCGGCTTCAAGCTGTGGTACACGGGGACGGCTGCAAATAGAAATGGCGTAGGCATCTTGATCAACAAGAGCCTCAAGTGATAGAGGCGGGGTGTCCCGATCTTTCGATGAGATGATAACTATCGATTTGGTGGAGACGACTTTGACGATCCGACTACAAACGTGCACGACGTTGCGCCTTAGCAATCGCTAAACCAACTCCGAGAGGTTATTGACCACGCCGGAGCACAATCAACCTGACCACGAAGGTCTATTCCTGCAAGCAATCGAAGAACAAGCAAGAATATGATAAAAGCAATCTGACTATTGCGAGTATGTATGAAGTATGGATAAAGGTGGGGATCCGTAAGCGGTCTTGGTCTGGTCGTTGGACACAAACGAAGTACACGAAGTTGCAATGGCTAACTTTTAACTAAACAAATCCCAAGGAAAAAGCTACTAGATAGATCTACTTATATAGGAGCAAGGGGTGGCGGCCAAGGAGGTGGGAGAACGTCCCAAGGCAGCCTAAAACTAACCCTAGGTCGTACAAGGCCAATGGGCCCAAGTGGAGGTGACGTAACACCTTTGGACTTGTAGTTTGACTCGGATTCTGGTGCAACGTCAGATTGTTTCGTTCATAACTCAACGCTCCGGACGGCTTTTAAGGTGATTCCAACTGTGCTGGAAAGAGCATGAAAGCTAATTTCCAACAAAAAAAGAATCACCCAATTCGGAGTCCGTATGAAAAAGTTGTTGACGTTTTGAGTCAGGTATGTCTGTGCAGTCCGAATCTGAATTCAGAACGTGAGAGACTTGGACTCTATCTTCTCTTGGCCCAAAAGTGACGTGAGAAGACTTTTTGAACAGCACCTAAACTTCTCCTTTTCCCTTATCTTCATATGTGGATTGTACAAATGTCCCATACACCTGCAATTAGACAAAACACAAAAGTATGTGAAGTATTTTTGTTCGGATAACATAAATATATTATTGAATAGTTTGCACTAGAAATCACACGACAAATATGCATGTATGCAATATTTTGGTCTTATCCAAGGTAGTCATGTCCTCATCATCCTCCCCTTCTTGAAAACAAAGCCGTCCTCGGCGTTGCTTAATCTGAAATGTGGCTAACAAAAGAGACAAGGTGTACATGTTGTATATGTATACGTCATCCATTTTTACTTCCCTTGATTTTTGCATATATGAAACATGAATAGATGAGTAACTTGCATAGTTCATAAAATCTAAAGCCAACAAATTAGCACAAGAACTAGAAGGCATAAAAATATTGCAACTCAGTTTGCACATATAAATGAAGCTCTTATTTATTTCAAAAGTTTGACAATGTTCATCATTAAACCATCCCAACATTGGTGAATAAACCTTATTTGAATCAAATTTACATGCTACAACATGCTTAGATAAGCAAACATGCAATGAGTCATTCGACACGGAATCATCACCAAGATTAGAGGTCATATCAAAATGATTAAACATTGATTCTTTTGCATCAACAGTTAATTCAATGGGTGCACTCAAAATTGTTGGTATTTCAGTTGTTTGATCACATGACGCATTCATGATAGTTTCAAGATTCTCTAAAATAGGTGTTGTGCTCAAATCACTAGGTAACTCAACACATGATGCATTCAAGTTAACTAGGGATGCATCATTCTCATGTGAAGTTATATCATCAATACCTTTACTGTTACCTTGTCGCAAAGACGTAGCTGATGTAGGTACACACGTAGACAATGCACCATACTCTTGAGATGATGTCGCGCTCACAATCCGAGGTGGGGCTGCTCTAGTAGGTGCAACGGTGGAGGAACCAACCGACGGTGGTGAGCATGAACTGGAATAGTAGTTGTTGTAGTCACCCAATGCATCCTCCTGTAGCTTCGTCTCTCAAAGGTACAAGCACGAACATACATACCGGTAATGCAACGAGGAATATACTGAAATCTTGCCTGAATATCATGGTTCAAACCACCAAAAAATCTATTCATTGTATCATCCTCAGATTCTTCTATGTCACAATGATGCATATAAGATTTGAACTCTTGGTAGTAAGTATGAACAGTGTTATTGCCTTGTTTAAATTGTTCAAATTTGCGAAGCAATTCACGACGATAGTAAGGAGGGAAAAACTGTTTTCTCATTAAATCTTTCAAATCTTTCCAAGTTGTGGGTTGGTTATCAATGTTTTTCTTACAATGCACACTCCACCAAACTGAAGCAAAACCAGTAAATGCTCTAGTGGCAGCTCGTACTCGCTCAAGTTCAGAAAAGTCATGGTTACTAAAAACTTGTTCTACTTCAAACTCCCAAGCTAGATAAATAGCAGGATTAAATCTACCCTCAAATGACGGTAAAGAGATAACCTGACCATGTGGTTGTGTGTGTTGTGCCAACTCTCGTGATGGTGAAGATGTGTCCATCGTCCAAGAACTTCTATCTCCGAAACCTGTCATGATTAGTAGAAACAAGAAACAAAATTCCAGAATAATGTTCCTATGAACTACTAGGATGTGGTTGTAAAGTGCTCACAAGAAAAGCAAATATCAATATCTTACAAGTTCTTACCATGCGGCGGTGGTGACAGCAACCAGCGGTGTCAAGTAACTCAAGATTGTGTAAAGCGATTGCCGGGGAACGTCACGTATACGGTGTAGAAATATGTGGAGCTGGGTTGGCTATATATGGTAGCAAAAATTTAGCAATAATCAATTCAAAGATGCAATGTTGAATAAGCGCTCAACGACGATCTTGTGCTGGTCCTAGGCTAGACCGGACTAGAGACGCGAGCCTAGAACACTAATGAGGTCACGGCGTAGCACAACTAGCATCAATGAAGGATACTAAGTAGCTCTTGACAGCAAGATATAAGTGAAGATCACAACGGCGGTGAAGATAATGATGAAAAACAAGCGCCAAGCGGGACATACAACAACTCTCTCTCAACTTTCCTCTTGAAAAGTTTGAGCCAATTTTCTGATAAATTCTTTCAAAGAATGCTACTAACTCAAGCTTTCCAATGCAAAAAGAATCACTCAATTCGAGTTGATATGAGGAGTCAAAGAATTCTAAAACCGGCTGAAAAATTGGAACAAGCTGTGTTCACGAACTTCAGAGGGCAAAAACACCTATTTAGAAGCCGATTTTGAGGTGTGAAATATTGAAGTAGCTTCTGCAACTATTTAGATGCGGCTCGTCTCTACCTTCAATTTGAGTACTCACGGAGTCAAAACGGACTTCGTATGAGGAAGATACACCTGTTTTACTGAACAGTACGCAAAACAGATTCCAATCCGAATTCAGGTACGAGATTGATTCTAGATAGATCCGTTTTTTTCCTCTCTCTTTTTTTCTCATGCTTTTTTTTTCTTTTTCTTCTCTCTCTTTCTCTTTTTTTTTTCTTTCCTTTTTTCTCTCTTTTTTTTCTCTATCTTTTTTTCTCCTCTTTCCAAGACAAACTAGATAAGATGCAGATTGGATCGGCGAAGATGTGAATGACCTCAACTATGATTATGACAATGAACAGCGCAGTAGCGTGGTGGAAATTAATAGATGGGATGGTGGACAGCGGAAGGGATAATGATGCAGCGGCGGTGTGACTAATGTGAACAGAACTCGAAACTCTAAAGGAACTAGACACTAAGACCAGCAAGCCCGACACGACGATGCAACCGATAATTCAACTATGCAAGCAATGAATTGAAAATTGCAAAGGCTCGGATGGCTTGGATAAATGATGAACAGATCTAACTATTTTTGTGGCTTTTCAAGGACTATAGGTATGAATGACAGATGCGATCTAAACTATGAAAACTGTAAAATCTCACCGAGCAACCTGAAAACTGATACCACTTGATAGAGGGGGTGTCCCGATCTTTCGATGAGATGATAACTATCGATTTGGTGGAGACGACTTTGACGATCCGACTACAAGCGTGCCTGACGTTGCGCCTTAGCAATCACTAAACCAACTCCGAGAGGTTATTGACCACGCGGAGCACAATCAACCTGACCACGAAGGTCTATTCCTGCAAGCAATCGAAGAACAAGCAAGAATATGATAAAAGCAATCTGACTATTGCGAGTATGTATGAAGTATTGATAAAGGTGGGGATCCGTAAGCGGTCTTGGTCTGGTCGTTGGACACAGACGAAGTACACGAAGTTGCAATGGCTAACTTTTAACTAAACAAATCCCAAGGAAAAAGCTACTAGATGGATCTACTTATATAGGAGCAAGGGGTGGCGGCCAAGGAGGTGGGAGAACGTCCCAAGGCAGCCTAAAACTAACCCTAGGTCGTACAAGGCCAATGGGCCCAAGTGGAGGTGACGTAACACCTTTGGACTTGTAGTTTGACTCGGATTCTGGTGCAGCGTCAGATTGTTTCGTCCATAACTCAACACTCCGGACGGCTTTTAAGGTGATTCCAACTGTGCTGGAAAGAGCATGAAAGCTACTTTCCAACAAAAAAAGAATCACCCAATTCGGAGTCCGTATGAAAAAGTTGTTGACGTTTTGAGTCAGGTATGTCTGTGCAGTCCGAATCTGAATCCAGAACGTGAGAGACTTGGACTCTATCTTCTCTTGGCCCAAAAGTGACGTGAGAAGACTTTTTGAACAGCACCTAACCTTCTCCTTTTCCCTTATCTTCATATGTGGATTGTACAAATGTCCCATACACCTGCAATTAGACAAAACACAAAAGTATGTGAAGTATTTTTGTTCTGGATAACATAAATATATTATTGAATAGTTTGCACTAGAAATCACCTCACAAATATGCATGTATGCAATATTTTTGGTCTTATCCAAGGTAGTCATGTCCTCATCATCAAGTATGGAGTGGTAGACGTCAAGAGACGTGGGGACCGGATTATCCTGGTCAAGCTGGTAGTTGAGGACTTGGTTCTCAATGTTATCAGCGCGTATGCCCCGCAAGTAGGCCACAATGAGAACACCAAGAGGGAGTTCTGGGAAGGCTTGGAAGACATGGTTAGGAGTGTACCGATTGGTGAGAAGCTCTTCATAGGAGGAGACCTCAATGGCCACGTGGGCACATCTAACACAGGTTTTGAAGGGGCGCATGGGGGCTTTGGCTATGGCATCAGGAATCAAGAAGGAGAAGATGTCTTAAGCTTTGCTCTAGCCTACAACATGATTGTAGTTAACACCCTCTTTAGAAAGAGAGAATCACATCTGGTGACTTTTAGTAGTGGCCAACACTCTAGCCAGATTGATTTCATCCTCTCGAGAAGAGAAGATAGGCGTGCGTGCCTAGACTGTAAGGTGATACCTGGAGAGAGTGTTGTACCCCAGCATAAGCTGGTGGTTGCTGACTTCCGCTTTCGGATTCGTGTCCAGCGGGATGAGCGTGCCAAAGTCGCTAGAACGAAGTGGTGGAAGCTCAAGGGGGAGGTAGCTCAGGTGTTCAAGGAGAGGGTAATTAAGGAGGGCCCTTGGGAGGAAGGAGGGGATGCGGACAATGTGTGGATGAAGATGGCGACTTGCATTCGTAAGGTGGCCTCGGAGGAGTTTGGTGATGAGGACATCAATACCATTGTTACACCCACAGCCCCTGCTGCTATACATACTGGACCAATTACTAGAGCTCGCGCACGCCAACTAAATTACCAGGTACTTTCGTTTCTTGGTAATGATTCTAATGTTCATGAGAATATGATGCTGCCTAAATTGGATACATTTGTTTTGCTTACAAATGAAGGGCCTAGCTTGGAGAAGGATGAACATTGGAGCAAGAACAAGCATGGAGATGATGGCATGCATAAGGGGACAAGAATGGAGTTACAAGTGATGATTTCAGGACTTTGAAGCCACCATAATGAGTGCATGAAGCCTTGGACGAAATATACAAGATGCCACTTCATAAATTTCGTCCAGAGGCTATTCTAGGTGCTTTGTCACCTTATTATTGGGCCAGGCCCATGTAATTTCGAAATACATTAGTATAGGCTATTTTAGAGTCCGTATGTGTGGGGAAACAAGAGATAGGGTTAGTTTGGACCCCTCCACCAAGGGCCACGAAATTCTCCCCTCTTCCTCCATATATACAGCCCTTAGGGCACCGTTTAGACTTTGGGTTTTGTTTAGATCAAAAGTTCGCCATAGCTGCAACTTCGCGTGCCGTTTGTGTTCAACGACCGGACAAAGGCGTCACGAATCCCACCTTGATCAATAAAGCTTTCATCTTATATTCGCAATATCCAGATTGCAATCTCAGTTTCTTGCTTGTTCTTCGTTTGCTCGCAGAAATAGACCCTCGTGGTCGGGTTGATCGTGCTCCGGTGTGGTCAATAACCTCTCGGAGTTGGTTTAGCGATTGCTAAGGCGCGACGTCCTCGCACACTCGTAGTCGGATCGTCAAAGTCGACTTCCACCAAAGCGAAATCCACCATCTCATCGAAAGGCGGGACACCTCTGCCTCTATCAAGTGGTATCAGATTTCCGTGTTGCTCGGTGAGATTTTACGAGTTTTCGTAGTTTAGATCGAGTCTGTTCTTCATACCTATAGTCCACGAAAAAGCCAAAAAAAATTAGGGTTAGTTCATCCCATCCGAACCAATCTGAGCCTTGGCATAATCTTTTCAGTATTTGCTTTGTTGAATTTGCGGTTGCATCGTCGAGTCAAGTTCTTGGTCTTAGCGTCTAGTCTTTAGAGTTTGAGTTACATTCACGAGTTGTCACGTCGCCGCTGCCATATACCACCACCACATATTCACCGCCAATCCGAATCCATATACGCCACCACATATCCGCCGCCATCACGCCCATCCGAGTCCACCGCAACATATATCCGCCACCATCCGAGTTCCACCAGATTCATCTCCGCCACCATCCGAGTTCCACCAGATTCATCTCCGCCACCATCCGAGTTCCACAGATTCATCTCCGCCACCAGTCCTAGTCCGAGTCCGATGGTGTTGCATTGTTCTCGATTTCCGGATCACGCGATACTTGAGTCGTGACGAGAGAAGGACTCCCAAACTTCCAAGCCATCCGCAGAAGAAAAATAGTTCGGTTTCAAAAAAAATTCGGCTAGGCAGTTTTAGACCATTTGTAGACTTTTTCGAAAAAAATTTGTTGCGGAGCAAAAAAAAAAAAAAAGAGGAAAAAAAAGAAGTGCAAAAAGAAAAGGAAAAAAAAAGAGAAAAAAAATTCAGAGTGTGCTCCTCCATTGTTTACGTGCCGCGCCGTGATTTTGTTGGTGTTCTAGGCTCGCGTCTCTAGCACAGTCTAGCCTAGGACCAAGATCAAGACGTCGTTGAGCGTTTATTCAACTTTGCATCTCTGAATTGATTATTGCGACCCTTTTGCTACCATATTATAAGCCTTCCCAGCTCCACATACATCTCGTCGTGCGTTTGATTCTCCCCAGTAATCGCTATAGCCAAGCTTTGAGAGTTTTGAGTACAACGGTTGCCGATCACCACTATTGCTTTGGTAAGAACTGGTAAGAATTTGAGATTTGCTTCACGGTTTGTGACCGTCCACCACACCACCACCACCACTTCCTAGTAGTCTGTAGGATCATATTCTTGTGTGTTTCTATTGCTGCTAACCATGGCAGGAACACAGGCCGATGAGACTGATTGGGAGAACGACAAACAAACAGCTACATGATAAGTTTCACAAATGATGATTGGACAGGTGCAAGATGTGGTAAACAGATTTGACGAGGCCATGGAGAAGATAGATGGCATTGAGAAGACGTTTGAAACAAAGCTTGATAGCAAGTTTGATGAATTGCTCGCGTTTTCCACAACCACCGCCGGCTGCACCTATCGCACCTCTGCAACGACAACAACTTCGCCCCTTCGAATCAGTATGGGCGGGCTCAGCGTGTTCCTATTGAGCGGGACAAAATTCTGGTGCGGCTGCTCTGCTGTTGGTGCTTCTTTGGCTCCTGCTCTGCTGCTGCTTTGTACCGACGAGGATGATTATGTGGAAGATTACGAGGATGAGGTTGATCAACATCGAACTACGTGCAACCACCAGCACCACAACCACCGGTCGTCCACATGCAAATAATGGCAATGTTAGGGCTCCCCTCAGTGCGAGATCATGACCATCTCCCTAAACTGAAATTGAATATTCCACCATTTGAGGGTAGATATGTTCTGATATATATCTTACTTGGGAGTTAGAAACTGAACAACGATTTACATGTTTACAATATCACGAGGAGAGACGTGTTCTGCTGCTGTTTGTGCTTTCACTAGCTTTGCATGTGTTTGGTGGTCGAACATTGTAGATTATATCCTGTTCCAGCTACTTGGGCTGCTTTGAAAACTGCTATGCGTACTCGTTGGGTTCCACCATATTATCAACGTGAATTACTTCAAAAATTGCAGCGTTTAAGACAAGGAAAAATTCTGTAGAAGAATATTATCGGGAATTACAAACTGCCTTGATTAGATGTGGTATTGTTGAGGAGAATGAAGCTATGCTTGCACGTTTTACGGGTGGATTAAATAGAGATTCAAACCATTCTAGACTATAAGGATTATAATAATATCACTCGTTTATTCCATCTTGCTTGTAAAGCTGAGCGTGAAGTCTTGAGGATCGACGGGCATTGGCGCCGCACTAACTTTTCTGCAGGTCGACCTTCATCATGGACACCACGTGCATCATCTACTTCCTTTGCACCATCACCTCCTTGGTGCCACCTCCAACCGTGATACAAGAAAGCGGCACAACCACCACTATCGCCAAGAGCACACCGCCGGGCCTGCAGAGCTCTTCTTCTTCCATGGCGTCAACAGGGCACACAAGTGATATTATTTGTCGTCGTTGTAAGGGAAGAGGACATTTTTGAGAGAATGCAAATCTCAGCGTGTGATGATTGCTCTTGAGGATGGTGGGTATGAGTCCGCTAGTGACTATGATGAGGAGACTTTGGCTCTTATTACACATGAGGAACACGGTGGAGATGATTACGATCATGAGACACAATACATGGCTCTTGAAGATCTTGTGGTATGAATGTTTAGTTGCTCAACGTGTTTTGAGTGTGCAGGTTACACAAGTGAGCAAAATCGGAGGCATAATTTGTTCCATACAAAGGGAGTTGTGAAGGAGCGTTCTATTCGCGTCATCATAGATGGAGGGAGCTGCAACAACTTGGCTAGCATGGAGATGGTGGAGAAGCTATCTCTCACCACAAGACCACATCCACATCCTTACTACATCCAATGGTTCAACAACAGCGGCAAGGTGAAGGTAACACGTCTTTGTTAGTGTGCATTTTAGTATCTCTACATATGCTGATTATGTTGATTGTGATGTGGTACCTATGCAAGCATGTTCCTTGTTACTTGGTAGACCATGGCAATTTGATAAAATTCATACACCATGGTAGAAACAATCAAGTATACTCTTGTTCATAAGGATAAAAATATTACTTTGCTTCCTATGACTCCACGAGTCCATTTTGAAAGATGATATTAATAGAGCTAATAAAGCAAAACAGGAGAAAAATAAGAGTGAAAATCAGATTGTGGCAAAAGAATTTGAGCAACACATGAAGCCTAATAATAAACCATCTCTTGTTGCTTCGAAATTAAATTGAAAAGTGCATGTTTACTTGCCACCAAATCTGATATTGATGAGCTAGATTTTAGCAAATCTATTTGCTATGCTTTTGTGTGCAAAGAGGCATTATTTTCATTCGAGGACGTGCCTTCCTCTTTGCCCCTGCTGTCACTAACATTTTGCAGGAGTTCGTTGACGTCTTTCCACAAGGCGTGCCACCGGATTACCACCTATTCGAGGGATTGAGCATCAAATTGACTTAATTCGGTGCATCATTACCCAACCGTGCCCCATACCGTACCAATCCGGAGGAGACGAAGGAGATTATCGTCAAGTACAGGAGCTGCTCGACAAAGGTTATATCGCGAATCCCTTAGTCCTTGTGCTGTTCCTATTATTCTAGTGCGAAAAAGGATGGTACGTCACGTATGTGTGTTGATTGTAGAGGCATTAATAATATTACTATTCGTTATCGTCACCCTATTCCTAGGCTAGATGATATGCTTGATGAATTGAGTGGCTCTACAATATTCTCCAAAGTTGATTTGCGTAGTGGATACCATCAAATTCGTATGAAATTGGGAGATGAATGGAAAACAGCATTTAAAACTAAGTTTGGATTATATGAGTGGTTAGTCATGCCTTTTGGGTTAACTAATGCACCTAGTACTTTCATGAGATTAATGAGCGAAGTTTTACGTGTTTTCATTGGACGATTTGTGGTAGTCTATTTTGATGATATACTGATTTATAGCAAATCTTTGGAAGAACATTTGGAACATTTACGTGCTGTTTTTAATGCTCTCGTGATGCACGTTTGTTTGGTAACCTTGGGAAGTGCACCTTTTGCACCGACCGAGTATCTTTTCTTGGCTATGTTGTTACTCCACGAGGAATTGAAGTTGATAAAGCCAAGATTGAAGCTATTGAGAGTTGGCGCAGCCCAAAACGGTCACACAAGTGAGGAGTTTCCTTGGCCTCGCTGGTTTCTATAGGCGTTTTGTGAGAGATTTCAGCACCATTGCTGCACCTCTCAACGAGCTTACAAAGAAGGATGTGCCTTTTGTTTGGGGTACCGCACGGAAAGAAGCCTTCACGGTATTGAAAGCTAAGTTGACACATGCTCCTTTACTCCAACTTCCTGATTTTAATAAGACTTTTGAGCTTGAATGTGATGCTAGTGGAATTGGATTAGGAGGTGTATTATTACAAGATGGCAAACCTGTTGCATACTTTTACGAAAAATTGAGTGGGCCTAGTCTGAATTACTCTACTTATGATAAAGAATTATATGCTCTTGTTAGGACTTTAGAAACATGGCAACATTATTTATGGCCCAAAGAATTTGTTATACATTCGATCATGAATCTTTGAAACATATTAAAAGTCAAGCTAAACTGAATCGTAGACATGCTAAATGGGTTGAATTCATTGAGACTTTCCCTTATGTCATTAAACACAAGAAGGGTAAAGAAAATGTTATTGCTGATGCATTGTCTAAATCGCTATACTATGCTTTCACAACTTGACTTCAAAATATTTGGTTTGGAGACCATCAAAGATCAATATGTGCATGATGCTGATTTTAAAGATGTATTGCAGAATTGTAAAGAAGGAAGAACATGGAACAAGTTTGTCGTTAATGATGGATTTGTGTTCCGTGCTAACAAGCTATGCATTCCAGCTAGCTCCGTTCGTCTTTTGTTGTTGCAGGAGGCGCATGGAGGAGGACTAATGGGACACTTTGGCGTGAAGAAGGCGGAGGACGTACTTGCTACACATTTCTTTTGGCCAAAGATGAGGCGGGATGTTGAGCGTTTTATTGCTCATTGCACTACATGTCAAAAAGCTAAGTCACGACTCAATCCTCATGGTTTATATATGCCTTTGCTGTACCTAGTGTTCCTTGGGAGGATATATCTATGGACTTTGTTTTAGGTTTACCTAGAACAAAGAAGGGAGGATAACATATTTGTTGTCGTGGATAGATTCTCGAAAATGGCACACTTTATACCATGTCATAAAAGCGATGATCTTTGTTAATGTTGCTGATTTGTTCTTTCGTGAAATTATTAAACTTGCATGGTGTGCCAAATACTATTGTTTCAGATCGTGATACTAAATTTCTTAGCCACTTTTGGAGATGTTTATGGGCTAAGTTGGGGACTAAACTGCTTTTAGTACTACTTGTCACCCCAAACCGATGGACAAACTGAAGTAGTCAATAGAACATTGTCTACTATGCTTAGGGCTGTTCTAAAGAAAAATAAGAAAATGTGGGAGGAATGCTTGCCTCATATTGAATTTGCTTATAATCGTTCATTGCATTCTACTACTAAGATGTGCCCTTTTGAAGTTGTGTATGGTTTCCTACCTCGTGCACCTATTGATTTGTTGCCTCTTCCATCTTGGAGAAGGTTAATTTTGATGCTAAAGAACGTGCTGAATTGATTTTAAAAATGCATGAGTTAACTAAGGAAAACATTGAGCGTATGAATGCTAAATATAAACTTCTTTGGAGATAAGGGTAGAAAACATGTTGTGTTTGCACCGGAGATCTTGTTTGGTTACATTTGCGTGAGGATAGATTTCTGATTTGCATAAATCAAAGCTAATGCCACGTCTGCTGGTCCCTTTAAGGTGTTGGAGAAAGTAAATGATAATGCATATAAACTTGAGCTGCTGCAGATTTTGGGGTTAGTCCACTTTTAACATTGCAGATTTGAAGCCATATTTGGGTGAGGAAGATGAACTTCCGTCGAGGACGACTTCATTTCAAGAAGGGAGGATGATGAGGACATCAATACCATTGTTACACCCACAGCCCTGCTGCTATACATCTTGGACCAATTACTAGAGCTCGCATGCACGCCAACTAAATTACTGGTACTTTCGTTTCTTGGTAATGATTCTAATGTTCATGAGAATATGATCTTGCCTAAATTGGATACATTTGTTTTGCTTACAAATGAAGGGCCTAGCTTGGAGAAGGATGAACATTGGAGCAAGAACAAGCATGGAGATGATGGCATGCATAAGGGGACAAGAATGGAGTTACAAGTGATGATTTCAGGACTTTGAAGCCACCATAATGAGTGCATGAAGCCTTGGACGAAATATACAAGATGCCACTTCATAAATTTCGTCCAGAGGCTATTCTAGGTCTCGTCACCTTATTATTGGGCCAGGCCCATGTAATTTCGAAATACATTAGTATAGGCTAGTTTTAGAGTCCGTATGTGTGGGGAAACAAGAGATAGGGTTAGTTTGGACCCCTCCACCAAGGGCCACGAAATTCTCCCCCTCTTCCTCCATATATACAGCCCTTAGGGCACCGTTTAGACTTTGGGTTTTGTTTAGATCAAAAGTTCGCCATAGCTGCAACTTCGCGTGCCGTTTGTGTTCAACGACCGGACAAAGGCGTCACAGAAATCCCACCTTGATCAATAAAGCTTTCATCTTATATTCGCAATATCCAGATTGCAATCTCAGTTTCTTGCTTGTTCTTCGTTTGCTCGCAGGAAATAGACCCTCGTGGTCAGGTTGATCGTGCTCCGGTGTGGTCAATAACCTCTCGGAGTTGGTTTAGCGATTGCTAAGGCGCGACGTCCTCGCACACTCGTAGTCGGATCGTCAAAGTCGACTTCCACCAAAGCGAAATCCACCATCTCATCGAAAGACGGGACACCTCTGCCTCTATCATTTGGAGTGTCCAGGGGAAGGAGAAGCGAAGATAAGGATACCTGGTGGTGGAATGATGATGTCCAGAAGGCGATTAAAGAGAAGAAAGATTGCTTGAGCGCCTATACCGGATAGGAGTGCGCATACAACATAGAGAAGTACAAGATGGCGAAGAAGGCCGCAAGCGAGCTGTTGGTGAAGCAAGGGGTCGGGCATATGAGGACCTCTACCAGCGGTTAGGCACGAAGGAAGGTGAAAGGGACATCTATAAGATGGCTAAGATCCGGAGAGGAAGGCGAGGATATTGGCCAAGTCAAATGCATCAAGGACGGAGCAGGCCAACTCTTGGTGAAGGACGAGGAGATTAAGCATAGATGGCGGGAGTACTTCGACAAGCTGTTCAATGGGAGAATGAGAGTTCTACCATTAAACTGGACGACTCCTTTGATGAGACCAGCATGCGTTTTGTGCGGCCAATCCAGGAGTTTGAAGTCAAGGAGGCTTTAAAAAGGATGAAAGGAGGCAAGGCGATGGGCCCTGATTGTATCCCCATTGAGGTGTGGAAAGGTCTCGGGGACATAGCGATAGTATGGCTAACCAAGCTTTTCAACCTCATTTTTCGGGCAAACAAGATGCGGAAGAATGGAGACGGAGTATATTAGTTCTAATCTTCAAGAACAAGGGGATGTTCGAGTTGTACTAATTACCGTGGAATTAAGTGATGAGCCATATAATGAAGCTATGGGAGAGAGTCATTGAGCATCGCTTAAGAAGAATGACAAGCGTGACCAAAAATCAGTTTGGTTTCATGCACGGGTGGTCGACCATGGAAGCCATTTTCTTGATACGACAACTTATGGAGAGATATAGGGAGCAAAGGAAGGACTTGCATATGGTGTTCATTGACTTGGAGAAGGCCTATGATAAGATACTGCGGAATGTCATGTGGTGGGCCTTGGAGAAACACAAAGTTCCAAAGAAAGTACATTACCCTCATCAAGGACATGTACGATAATCTTTGTGACAAGTGTTCAACAAGTGATGTCGACACCGGTGACTTCCGATTAAGATAGGACTGCATCGAGGGTCAGCCTTGAGCCCTTATCTTTTTGCATTGGTGATGAATGAGGTCACAAGGGATATACAAGGAGATATCCCATGGTGTATGCTCTTCTGCGGATGATGTGGTGCTAGTTGGCGATAGTCGGACGGGGTAAATAGGAAGTTAGAGTTATGGAGACAAACCTTGGAATCGAAAGGGTTTAGGCTTAGTAGAACTAAAACCGAGTACATGATGTGCGGTTTCAGTACTACTAGGTGTGAGGAGGAGGAGGTTAGCCTTGATGGCGGTGGTACCTCGGAAGGACACCTTTTGGTATTTGGGGTCAATGCTGCGGGAGGATGGGGGTATTGCTGAAGATGTGAACCATCGAATCAAAGCCGATGGATGAAGTGGCGCCAAGCTTCGGCATTCTCTGTGACAAGAGAGTGCCACAAAAGCTAAAAGGCAAGTTCTACAGATGGCGGTTCGACCCATAATGTTGTATGGCGCGGAGTGTTGGCCGACTAAAAGGCGACATGTTCAACGATTAGGTGTGGCGGAGATGCGTATGTTGAGATGGATGTGTGGCCACACGAGGAAGGATCGAGTCGGAATGATGATATACGAGATAGAGTTGGGGTAGCACCAATTGAGGAGAAGCTTGTCCAACATCGTGCGAGATGGTTTGGGCATATTCAGCGCGAGCCTCCGAAGCTCCAGTGCATAGCGGACGGCTAAAGCGTCGCGGAGAATGTCAAGAGAGGCGGGGTCGACCGAATTTGACATGGGAGGAGTCCGTTAAGAGACACTGAAGGATTGGAGTATCGACAAAGAGCGAGCTATGGGCAGGTGCGTGGAAGCTTGCTATCCATGTGCCAGAGCCATGAGTTGGTTGCGAGATCTTACGGGTTTCACCTCTAGCCTACCCCAACTTGTTTGGGACTAAAGGCTTTGTTGTTGTTGTTGTTGTCGTCCTAAATCCGAAAATCCCCACCAAAAATAGCCCCAAATTTTTTTTTGATTTGTTAGTTTTGATGATGTTTTGTTGTTTTTGATCCGTAGATTCGGCGTGTAACTCGTGGATCTTGTGTTTCCCCACCTTCTCCCCCTCGAAATCCGTCCAAAATCCCCGAAATCGTCAATTTCCACCCCATTTTCGTGTTCTTCCCGAACTGTTCCCGTGAGCGGTTGACCTGCCCGGATCATCCGGCTTCCTCTACCGAATCTGCAATTCTGCAGTCCTCCATCCACCACCACCACCATCCACACATACATACATCCTACCCACTCCATCAACCACCATTTCCACTTGCCAAACACCAAGACTCAACCTCCGTACTACCATTCGAATTTGAGTTCGACTATTTGAGTGAGATTTCCGTGTCCTCTTGTGTTTCGGCTATTTAGGCGCGGTGTGACATCGACAACAAACGCTCATTTTGGTCGGCTACTCATCTTCGCTACCGACGGTAACTTCGACGACATCTTTGTCATACCTTGCAATTGCATTGATAACCATCATATACCATCTTTTGCGTTGCTTACCCACCGAGACTAGCCATTGAGTATTGCCGGCAACGTGACTTGTGCACATTAGTTGCATACACCATATCATACATACCTTCGAGGTGCATATCTCGGAATCAACTGGTGTGTCACAAAGTTGTCATCGCATACACAATTGGTATCTTAGTTAAATCAAGTTTGCATAAGAAAAGAGCTCAAAAGAGAAAGAGCCACTCAAGCTTTTAAGCAAAGAGGAAAGATAAGCAAAGAGCTTATAAGCAACAAGCATAGCATCATACAACATTAAGATTGTCATATAAGATCATCTTGGATCATTGCACCGATATACCATACATATAGCATACTTGGGATAGAGATCGTTGCATTTTTGCCTAGTAGGTCGTGCACAAGCTCCGTATCCGCCTATTGTGCAATCGTGCTAGCGTCTCTCTAGTATTGTGCAACAAGAGCATTTTCGTGGATTCCACATTTATCTATTTGCGTGTGTGTTTCCGTGTACCACTACTTGCTTGGTCTACTTGTTGCATATGCGAATTTGCGAATCTTCTTCAACATTTTTGAGTCAAGCTAACGATTGCAATCAATTTTGTGCCACCATCCTAACCAAACTCCTCCAAAAGCTTTTACTTGTGTAGGTGTGAGAATCGACAAGGATCGGTACCAATAGTGCTATTTCATTGTCCGCATTTGAGTGAACTTGATTCATCTTCAACTTCGGTCAAAGGTACATTGGTATTCGTTCTTCTCCTTCCACAACTCACAATTTTGTTTCTAATGATGGATAGGCCAAGTTCTTCTACAAATCCACTCTTCATCGAGCAAGATGACGACATGTCATCATACGTCACCAAGAGCCACCTCTTTGGCGCTGTGAGCTCTCCATCAAGAGCAACAAGCAATGAGCGAAACGATCGACAACCTCTCCACCGACTTGCGACTCTCCGAGCAACGTACACGCGATTACTTCGACAACAAACTCGACGCGCACAAGAAAGAGAACGATGCAAGAATGGACGAGATCCGCGCCTTGTTGGTGAACCGGCGTACTTCTACCTCTTCACACTCAAGACGGAGCCACTCAAGTTGCCACTCCGACGACTCCTTCTCCGACACAAGTACACCGTCATCGAACACTCTTCGACGAGCCGCGCGTCAAGACCGTCATGCATCTCGCAACCCGCTACATGACAAGCATCCCCAAGAGAAAGTTGATGAACAAGTTCCTCGTCCTCAATCGAACCAAGTGGCATTTGCTCAAGCTCAAGAACGACAACGTCTTCGTCACCAACAAGAACAAGAACGAGCGCGCCTACATCAAGAGCAACAAGAAGCCGAGGCTCAACGTCTTCAACAACAACAACGAGAAGCACAAGCAATTGAGGCGGACCGTGCCTTTCAAGCATCAAGTCGAGCTATCACCAACCGCAATCGCGAAAGGAAAAATCAAGAGGAAGCCCTTCGAGAAGAAATACAAGAAAGGAACTACCATCCGCGTGCGCAACGTCAAGCTCCTCCACAAGCTCCTCAAGCTCCTCCACAAGCTCCTCAAGCTCAACCTCAACCTCAAGGTCAACAAGAGCAAGTTGATCATGGACTTCCTCCTCGCCAAGAGCAACATGAGGATTATTACCCTCCACGACAAGAACGTCATCATCCACATCGACCTCAACACAATGAAGAGCAACGCTATGGCAAGCTCAAGTTCACAATGCCAAAGTTCAATGGAACCAATGATCCCGAAGAGTACCTCTCATGGGCATTGAAGGTCGACAAAATCTTTCGCTTGCACAACTATGAGGAAGAGAAGAAGATCGCTATGGCATCACTTGAGTTCCAAGACTATGTGCTCATATGGTGGGAACAAGTCCTTGAGCGCCGACAAGCAAGAGGTGAACCTCCAATCACCACTTGGGCTCAAATGAAGGATGTCATGAGAGCACGCTTTGTGCCCACCTACTACAACTGTGATCTCTTCAAGAAGCTACAACTCCTCAAGCAAGGAACAAAGAGTGTTGAAGAATACTACAAGGAAATGGAGATTGCCATGATTCGAGCCAATGTCACGGAGGATGATGAGCAAACAATGGCACGATTCTTGAACGGACTCAACCATCCCATCAAGAAGATCACCGACTTCCAACCCTACTCCAACCTCATTGAGCTCGTGCATCAAGCTACAAAGGCGGAACGACAAGTGCAAGATGACTTCAAGTATGCCAAGTACTCCTCCAAGACATACGGCTTCTCCAACAACCAAGCTTCAACAACTACTCCAACCGACATCAACCAAGCCTTCTCCAACCAACGACGACAAGTCAAGTTACAAGAAAGCTTCTACAAGTTCAAGTCGTCCTTCTCCTACTACAAGCAACCCCAAGCCGCGTGCTTCATCATCTACTCCAAACAATGAGACCGTCAAGACAAGCTCCTTCAAGTGTTTTACTTGCGGCGGCCGAGGCCACAAGTCATATGAATGCACCAACAAGCGGACCATGATACTAAACGACGATGGCACCTACGACTCAATGAGTGAAGATGAAATGGACGCTATTGAGCAAGTGGCCATGCACCGGCGCATCAACGAGGATGAAGATGATCAAGTCTTTTGTGATGAAGACACAAGTCCCGCTCTTGTTGTCTCCAAGATCTTGACACTTCAACATCAACAAGAAGAAGACCAAAGATGCCACATCTTCCACACAAAGGCCGGCATCAATGGGAGATCCGTCAAGGTCATCATCAATGGAGGTAGTTGCCACAACTTGGCAAGCGAAGAACTATGCTCCAAGCTCCAATTGGTCAAGAAGAAGCATCCACAACCCTACAAGGTTCAATGGCTAAGTGACTCCGGCACTATACGAGTTGAGCATACGGTCCAAGTATCATTCAAAATAGGTGCATATGAGGACACTTTGGAGTGTGATGTGGTCCCAATGACCGTTTGCCACCTCCTCCTTTGATAGAGGCAAAGGTGTCCCGTCTTTCGATGAGATGGTGGATTTCGCTTTGGTGGAAGTCGACTTTGACGATCCGACTACGAACGTGCGAGGACGTCGCGCCTTAGCAATCGCTAAACCAACTCCGAGAGGTTATTGACCACGCGAACACGATCAACGACCACGAGGTCTATTTCCTGCGAGCAAGCGAAGAACAAGCAAGAAACTGAGATTGCAATCTGGATATTGCGAATATAAGATGAAAGCTTTATTGATCAAGGTGGGGTTACTGTGGCGCCTTTATGCAGTCGTTGAACACAAGCGAAATCTGCGAAGTTGCAGCTATGGCGAACTTTTGATCTAAACAAAACCCAAGTCTAAGCGGTGCCCTAAGGGCTGTATATATGGAGGAAGAGGGGTGAATTTCGTGGCCCTTGGTGGAGGGTCGAAACTAACCCTATCTCTTGTTTCCCCACACATCGGACTCTAAAAATAGCCTATACTAATGTATTTCGAAATTACATGGGCTGGCCCAATAATAAGGTGACGCAGCACCTAGAATAGCCTATGGACGAATATTATGAAGTGGCATCTTGTATATTTCGTCCAAGGCTTCATGCACTCCTTATGGTGGCTTCAAAGTCCTGAAATCATCACTTGTAACTCCGTTCTTGATCCCCTTGCGCATGCCATCAACTCCATGTGTGTTCTTGCTCCAATGTTCATCCTTCTCCAAGCTAGGCCCTTCATTTGTAAGCAAAACAAATGTATCCAATTTAAGCGACATCATATTCTCATGAACATTAGAATCATTACCAAGAAACGAAAGTACACAGTAATTTAGTTGGCGTCTTGTGAGCTCTAGTAATTGGTCCGATATGTATAGCAGCGGGGGCTGTGGGTGTAACAATGGTATTGATGTCCTCATCATCCTCCCTTCTTGAAATGAAGTCGTCCTCGACGGAAGCTCATCTTCCTCACCCAAATATGGCTTCAAATCTGCAATGTTAAAAGTGGGACTAACCCCAAAATCTGCGAGGCAGCTCAAGTTTATATGCATTATCATTTACTTTCTCCAACACTTTAAAGGGACCAGCAGCACGTGGCATTAGCTTTGATTTGCGCAAATCGAAATCTATCCTTACATAAATGTAACCAAACAAGATCTCCGGTGCAAACACAACATGTTTTCTACCCTTATCTCCAGCAAGTTTATATTTAGCATTCATACGCTCAATGTTTTCCTTAGTTAACTCATGCATTTTTAAAATCAATTCAGCACGTTCTTTAGCATCAAAATTAACCTTCTCCGAAGATGGAAGAGGCAATAAATCAATAGGTGCATGAGGTAAGAAACCATACACAATTTCAAAAGGGCACATCTTAGTAGTAGAATGCAATGAACGATTATAAGCAAATTCAATATGAGGCAAGCATTCTTCCCACATTTTCTTATTATTCTTCAAAACAGCCCTAAGCATAGTAGACAATGTTCTATTGACTACTTGGTTTATCCATCGGTTTGGGGGTGACAAGTAGTACTAAAAAGTAGTTTAGTCCCCAACTTAGCCCATAAACATCTCCAAAAGTGGCTAAGAAATTTAGTATCACGATCTGAAACAATAGTATTTGGCACACCATGCAAGCGAATAATTTCACGAAAGAACAAATCAGCAACATTAACAGCATCATCGCTTTTATGACATGGTATAAAGTGTGCCATTTTCGAGAATCTATCCACGACAACAAATATGCTATCCCTCCCCTTCTTTGTTCGAGGTAAACCTAAAACAAAGTCCATAGATATATCCTCCCAAGGAACACTAGAGTGCGAGCAAAGGCATATATAAACCATGAGGATTGAGTCGTGACTTAGCTTTTTGACATGTAGTGCAGCGAGCAACAAAAGCGCTCAACATCCGTCTCATCTTTGGCCAAAAGAAATGTGTAGCTAGTATATCCTCGGTCTTCTTCACGCCAAAGTGTCCCATTAGTCCTCCTCCATCGCCTCCTGCAACAACAAAAGGCGAGCGGAGCTAGCTGGAATGCATAGCTTGTTAGAGCGAAACAAAATCCATCATTAATGACGAACTTGTTCCATGTTCTACCTTCTTTACAATTCTGCAATACATCTTTAAAATCAGCATCATGCACATATTGATCTTTGATGGTCTCCAAACCAAATATTTTGAAGTCAAGTTGTGAAAGCATAGTATAGCGACGAGACAATGCATCGACAATAACATTTTCTTTACCCTTCTTGTGTTTAATGACATAAGGAAAGTCTCAATGAATTCAACCCATTTAGCATGTCTACGATTCAGTTTAGCTTGACTTTTAATATGTTTCAAAGATTCATGATCGAATGTATAACAAATTCTTTGGGCCATAAATAATGTTGCCATGTTTCTAAAGTCGAACAAGAGCATATAATTCTTTATCATAAGTAGAATAATTCAGACTAGGCCCACTCAATTTTTAGAAAAAGTATGCAACAGGTTTGCCATCTTGTAATAACACACCTCTAATCCAATTCCACTAGCATCACATTCAAGCTCAAAAGTCTTATTAAAATCGGGAAGTTGGAGTAAAGGGCATGTGTCAACTTAGCTTTCAATACCGTGAAGGCTTCTTCTGTGCGGTACCCCAAACAAAAGGCACATCCTTCTTTGTAAGCTCGTTGAGAGGTGCAGCAATGGTGCTGAAATCTCTCACAAAACGCCTATAGAAACCAGCGAGGCCAAGAAACTCCTCACTTGTGTGACCGTTTTGGGCTGCGGCCAACTCTCAATAGCTTCAATCTTGGCTTTATCAACTTCAATTCCTGTGGAGTAACAACATAGCCAAGAAAAGATACTCGATCGGTGCAAAAGGTGCACTTCCCAAGGTTACCAAACAAGCGTGCATCACGTAGAGCATTAAAAACAACACGTAAATGTTCCAAATGTTCTTCCAAAGATTTGCTATAAATCAGTATATCATCAAAATAAACTACCACAAATCGTCCAATGAAAGCACGTAAAA
Organism: Aegilops speltoides; assembly: GCA_021437245.1. NCBI lineage: Eukaryota > Viridiplantae > Streptophyta > Magnoliopsida > Poales > Poaceae > Aegilops > Aegilops speltoides. The sequence goes on along the minus strand of JAHHZJ010001141.1, from coordinate 106,830 downwards.
CTTCGTTCATTAATCTCATGAAAGTACTAGGTGCATTAGTTAACCCAAAAGGCATGACTAACCACTCATATAATCCAAACTTAGTTTTAAATGCTGTTTTCCATTCATCTCCCAATTTCATACGAATTTGATGGTATCCACTCATAAATCAACTTTGGAGAATATTGTAGAGCCACTCAATTCATCAAGCATATCATCTAGCCTAGGAATAGGGTGGCGATAACGAATAGTAATATTATTAATGCCTCTACAATCAACACACATCGTGACGTACCATCCTTTTTCGGCACTAGAATAATAGGAACACACAAGGACTAAGGGATTCGCGTATATAACCTTTGTCGAGCAGCTCCTGTACTTGACGCATAATCTCCTTCGTCTCCTCTGGATTGATGCGGTATGGTGCGGTTGGGTAATGATGCACGGGAATTAAGTCAATTTGATGCTCAATCCCTCGAATAGGTGGTAATCCGGTGGCACGTCTTGTGGAAAGGCGTCGGCGAACTCTGCAAAATGTTAGTGACAGCGGGGGCAAAGAGGAAAACACGTCCTCGAATGAAAATAATGCCTCTTTGCACACAAAAGCATAGCAAACAGATTTGCTAAAATCTAACTCATCAATATCAGATTTGGTGGCAAGTAAACATGCACTTTTCAATTTAATTTCAGAAGCAACGATAGATGGTTTATTATTAGGCTTCATGTGTTGCTCAAATTCTTTTGCCACAATCTGATTTTCACTCTTATTTTCTCTGTTTTGCTTTATTAGCTCTATTAATATCATCTTTCAAAATGGACTCGAGTCATAGGAAGCAAAGTAATATTTTATCCTTATGAACAAGAGTATCTTGATTGTTTCTACCATGGTGTCTGAATTTTTATCAAATTGCCATGGTCTACCAAGTAACAAGGAACATGCTTGCATAGGTACCACATCACAATCAACATAATCAGCATATGTAGAGATACTAAAATGCACACGAGCAGCGTGTTACCTTAACCTTGCATTGTTGTTGAACCATTGGATGTAGTAAGGATGTGGATGTGGTCTTGTGGTGAGAGATAGCTTCTCCACCATCTCCATGCTAGCCAAGTTGTTGCAGCTCCCTCCATCTATGATGGCCTTGAATAGAACGTTCCTTCACAACTCCTTTGTATGGAACAAATTATGCCTCTGATTTTGCTCGACTTGTGTAACCTGCACACTCAAAACACGTTGAGCAACTAAACATTCATACTGTCGGCATCTTGACAGCCATGTATTGTGTCTCATGATCAGAATCATCTCCACCGTGTTCCTCATGTGTAATAAGAGCCAAAGTCTCCTCATCATAGTCACTAGCGGACTCATACCCACCATCCTCGTAGCAATCATCACCGCGCTGAGATTTGCATTCTCTGCAAAATGTCCTCTTCCCTTACAACGACGACAAATAATATCACTTGTGTGCCTGTTGGCGCCATGGAAGAAGAGCTCTGTGCAGGCCCAGCGGTGTGCTCTTGGCGAGATAGTGGTGGTTGTGCACTTTTCTTGTATCACGGTTGGAGGTGGCACCAAGAAGGAGGTGATGGTGCGGTGGAAGTAGATGATGCGTGGTGTCCATGATGAAGGTCGACCTGCGAGAAAAGTTAGTGCGGCGCCAATGCACATCGATCCTGCACTTCACGTTCAGCTTTACAAGCAAGATGGAATAAGCGAGTGATATTATTATAATCCTTATAGTCTAGAATGGTGCGAATCTCTCTATTTAATCCACCCGAAAAGCGTGCAAGCATAGCTTCATTCTCCTCAACAATACCACATCTAATCAAGCCGGTTTGCAATTCACGATAATATTCTTCTCAAATTTTTCCTTGTCTTAAGCGCTGCAATTTTGAAGTAATTCACGTTGATAATATGGTGGAACCCAGCGATGCATAGCAGTTTTCAAAGCAGCCCAAGTAGCTGGAGCAGGATATAATCTACAATGTTAGGACCACCAAACACATGCAAAGCTAGTGAAAGCACAAACAGCGGCGAGAACACGTCTCTCCTCGGGATATTGTAAACATGTAAATCGTTGTTCAGTTTCTAACTCCCAAGTAAGATATATATCGGGAACATATCTACCCTCAAATGGTGGAATATTCAATTTCAGTTTAGGGAGATGGTCATGATCTCGTACTGAGGGGAGCCCTAACATTGCCATTATTTGCATGTGGGCGACACGGTGGTTGTGGTGCTGGTGGTTGCACGTGGTTCGATGTTGATCAACCTCATCCTCGTAATCTTCCACATAATCATCCTCGTCGGTACCGGCAGCAGCGATGGCGAGGAGCAAAGAAGCACCAACAGCGATGGCAATGGCACCAGAATTTTGTCTGGCTCAATAGGAACCGCTGAGCTCGTCCATCTTGATTCGGAAGGGCGTGGTTGTTGTCGTTCTTGAGAGTGCGATAGGTGCAGCCGGTGGTGGTTGTGGAAAGCGCGAGCAATTCATCAAACTTGCTATCAAGCTTTGTTTCAAGCGTCTTCTCAATGCCATCTATCTTCTCCATGGCCTCGTCAAATCTGTTTACCACATCTTGCACTGTCCAATCATCATTTGCTGAAACTTATCATGTAGCTGTTTGTTTGTCGGGTTCTCCCAATCAGTCTCATCGGCTGTGTTCCTGCCATGGTTAGCAGCAATAGAAACACACAAGAATATGATCCTCTGAGACTACTAGGAAGTGGTGGTGGTGGTGTGGTGGGCGGTCACAAATCCGTGAAGCAAATCTCAAATTCTTACAGTTCTTACCCAGCGAGCGGTGGTGATCGGCAACCGTTGTAGTCAAAACTCTCAAAGCTTGGCTATAGCGATTACGGGGAGAATCAAGCATACGACGTAGATGTATGTGGAGCTGGGAAGGCTTATAATATGGTAGCAAAAGGGTGACAATAATCAAATCGGAGATGCAAAGTTGAATAAGCGCTCAGCAGCGATCTTGTCTTTGGTCCTAGGCTGAACCGTGCTAGAGGCGAGCCTAGAACACTAACAAAATCACGGCGCTGCGTAAACAAAGGAAAAGCACACTCTGAATTTTTTTTCGCTCTTTTTTTTTTTTTTTTTGCTTTTTTTTTTTTTTTGCTCTTTTTTTTTTTTTTTTGAAAAATCACTATAATGGCGAGTGTCTCAAAACTCTTCCCAGGTCAAACCGACGGGATGGGCACGAAATTTTTCGACCAAAATTTTTTTTTTTTTTGCGCCGACCCAAAAGCTGAAGCAGGTCAAAAAACTTTCTATAACGGCGATCGCTCAATACGCTTAGAAACACCTAAAAATAGGATAGCGAAAAATTTTTTTATCCGTGCGTTTTGGAAAATTTTGGGCCTAAGCGGAGGTGGTTTCGGACTCTTTTTTTGAAACCAACCTCTTCTACGAGACGACAAAAGATTGCTGGAATCGAAACCTACTCGAGACAAGGAAACACGAATCGAATTTAGATGGATCCGAAAACAAATCGAATATGCAAGGAACTCGGATTGGTGGTGGATATATGGTGGTGGTATATGGCAGCGGTGGTGGTATATGGCAGCGGTGGTGGTATATGGATCACAGTTGAGCGGTGGCGGATAAGCGGTGGTGGTAGATGGCGAGGCGATGATGATGGTGCGGCGGGCGTGACAACTTATGACGAACTTCGAAACTCTAAAGACTAGACTCTAAGACCAGCAACTAGACACGGCGATGCAACCGCAAATTCAACAACGCAAATCTGAAAAAGATTATGCAAAGGCTCGATTGGTTGGATATGATGACCTAACCCTAATTTTTTTTGGCTTTTTAAATGGACTGTAGGTATGAAGAACAGACTCGATCTAAACTACGAAAAACTGTAAAATCTCACCGAGCAACACGGAAATCTGATACCACTTGATAGAGGCAAAGGTGTCCGTCTTTCGATGAGATGGTGGATTTCGCTTTGGTGGAAGTCGACTTTGACGATCCGACTCTGAGCGTCGCGAGGGCGTCGCGCCTATGCTGTCGCTAAACCAACTCCGAGAGGTTATTGACCACGCCGAGCACGATCAACGACCACGAGGTCTATTTCCTGCGAGCAAGCGAAGAACAAGCAAGAAACTGAGATTGCAATCTGGATATTGCGAATATAAGATGAAAGCTTTATTGATCAAAGTGGGGTTACTGTGGCGCCTTTATGCAGTCGTTGAACACAAGCGAAATGCAGCGAAGTTGCAGCTATGGCGAACTTTTGATCTAAACAAAACCCAAGTCTAAGCGGTGCCCTAAGGGCTGTATATATGGAGGAAGAGGGGTGAATTTCGTGGCCCTTGGTGGAGGGTCGAAACTAACCCTATCTCTTGTTTCCCCACACATCGGACTCTAAAATAGCCTATACTAATGTATTTCGAAATTACATGGGCTGGCCCAATAATAAGGTGACGCAGCACCTAGAATAGCCTATGGACGAATATTATGAAGTGGCATCTTGTATATTTCGTCCAAGGCTTCATGCACTCCTTATGGTGGCTTCAAAGTCTGAAATCATCACTTGTAACTCCGTTCTTGATCCCCTTGCATGCCATCAACTCCATGTGTGTTCTTGCTCCAATGTTCATCCTTCTCCAAGCTAGGCCCTTCATTTGTAAGCAAAACAAATGTATCCAATTTAAGCAGCATCATATTCTCATGAACATTAGAATCATTACCAAGAAGCGAAAGTACACAGTAATTTAGTTGGCGTCTTGTGAGCTCTAGTAATTGGTCCAGTATGTATAGCAGCAGGGGCTGTGGGTGTAACAATGGTATTGATGTCCTCATCATCCTTGGTCGGCCATGGCAATTCGACCGTGGTGTCTACCACAATGGGCGTACAAACCACTATAGCTTCAAGATGAAAGGCAAAGAATATGTCCTATGACCCATGTCTCCTAGTCAAGTGATAGCCGACAAACAAGCCACCAACCAAAGAGAGAAGAGTGAGAAAGTGAGCCACCAAAAAGTGCGTGAGAGCCACAAGCCAAATTTGAGCGCCTCTTCGCCTAGAGAGAAAAACCTCATACTATTCGCCACCAAACATGATATGAGAGAAGTGTGTGAGAACCCATCGAGTGTGATGCACTTTGTCCTAGTGTGCAAGGATGGAGAACCACAAACTAACACCACTCATGAGCTACCTTTGGTGTTTCAATCTCTTTTGCAGGAATTTCAAGATGTTTTCCCCAATGAGCTACCTCCGGGTCTACCTCCTCTTCAAGGCATTGAGCATCGAATCGACCTCATCCCGGGCGCCACTTCCAAACAAAGCTCCCTACCGTGTCAATCCCGAAGAAACCAAGGAGATTCAGCGGCAAGTACAACAACTAATCAACAACGGTCATGTACGTGAAAGCTTAAGCCCTTGTGCCGTTCCCGTTATACTTGTGCCTAAACCCGATGGAAGTTTCCGCTTGTGCTCCTATTGTAGACCTATAAATGCTATCACCGTGCGCTATAGGCATCCCATTCCTCGCTTAGATGATATGCTTGATGAACTTAGTGGAGCCAACTTTTTCTCCAAAATTGATCTTAAAAGTGGCTATTATCAAATCCGCATTCATGAGGGTGATGAATGGAAAACTGCTTTCAAAACAAAATTTGGCTTATATGAATGGTTGGTTATGCCTATGGGTTTGTCGGAAGCTCCCGGAACTTTTGTGCGTCTCATGCATCATGTACTTCGTCCATACATTGGAATCTTTGTTGTGGTTTACTTCGATGATATTCTTGTGTTTAGCAAAACCATGAAAGAGCATCTTGATCATGTTAAGCTTGTTTTGCAAACGCTTGAAAGGAAAGTCTTTATGCCAACTTGAAAAATGCACTTTTAGGCGTTAACAAAGTGGTTTTCTTGGGTTTCGTTGTCTCTTCAAAGGGTGTCCATGTTGATGAAACTAAGATCAAAGCAATTAAAACTTGGCCCCAACCCACCAATTTGCAACAAGTACGAAGTTTCCTTGGTCTTGCAGGTTTTTATCGTCGCTTTGTGAAAAACTTTAGCACTATTGCAGCTCCTTTGCATGCTTTGAGTAAGAAGAATACTCCTTTTGTTTGGGGACCTTTGCAATCAACGCTTTTGATGAGCTTAAGTCCTTGCTTACTCATGCTCCGATTCTTGCTTTGCCCAATTTTGACAAAACTTTTGAGGTTCATTGTGATGCAAGTGGTACCGGAATTGGCGGAGTTTTAATGCACGAAAAACGAGTCATTGCTTATTTTAGTGAAAAACTCTCCGGTGCTCAACTTAACTATCCCGTATATGACAAGGAATTGAATGCTTTAGTGCGTGTCCTACATGTTTGGGAACATTATCTTAGACCTCATGAGTTTGTCATCCATACCGATCATGAAACGCTTAAGTACTTGAAAGGTCAAACTAAATTGAACAAGCGTCATGCCAAATGAAGTGAAGTTATTGAATCTTTCCCATATGTGATCAAGTACATTAAGGGCAAGGAAAATGTAGTTGCCGATGCACTTTCACGCATATGCACGCTCGTCACCCAACTAGAGTTGAATGTTATAGGCTTTGAGCACATAAAGGAATTGTATGCTAGTGATCCATCTTTTGCACCTCACTATGCTAAATGTTTGACGCATACATCTTGGGAACAATATTACCTCAAGGATGGTTATCTTATGAGAGCTAACAAACTTTGCATACCCGAGTCTTCTCTTCGTTTGCTACTTTTGCAAGAGGCTCATGGAGGTGGACTCATGGGACATTTTGGATGCGACAAGACCTTCGCCACGCTCTCCAAGAACTACTTTTGGCCCAAGATGTTTGAGGCGTCTCACGCTTCACCACCCGATGCTCAACATGCATAAAGCTAAGTCAAAAGCTCAATCTCATGGTCTTTACATGCCTCTTCCTATTCCTTATCAACCTTGGGAAGACATTAGCATGGACTTTGTACTTGGTTTGCCTAGAACTCAAAATGGAAAGGACTCCGTGTTTGTTATTGTGGATAGATTTTCTAAAATGGCACATTTCATTCCTTGCAACAAGGTAGACGATGCTTCACATATTGCAAATCTCTTTTGTAGGGAAATCTTGCGCCTCCATGGAGTACCAAAGACAATCGTCTCCGACCGCGACGTCAAGTTCCTGAGTTACTTTTGGAAGACCCTATGCGCCAAGCTCGGAATCAAGCTCTTCTTCTCAACCACATACCATCCTCAAACCGACGGCCAAACGGAGGTGACGAACCGCACGCTCTCCACTCTACTTCGCGTGTTGATCAAGAAGAAAATCAAGGAGTGGGAGGCGTGTCTACCCATCGCCGAGTACGCCTACAACCGTGCAAGACATTCGACGACCGGCAAGTCACCCTTCGAGGTCGTCTACGGCTTCAATCCATTGTCCCCATTGGACATTCTACCTCTACCTCTACAAGCGCACCAACCTCGGCGCAAGTGCTCGTGCAAGCTACATCAAGAAGATGCATGAAGAGACAAGACACACCATCGGCGCCACGTACAGCGACTCACTACCAAGCTCAACATCAACAAGCAACCCATGATCTTCAACATAGGCGATCTCGTGTGGCTACACCTTCGCAAGAGCAGCTTCCCCAGCGAGCATAAGTCCAAACTTCTACCTCGAGCGATGGACCCTTCAAGGTGTTAACACGATACAACAACAATGCCTACAAGCTCGACCTACCAAGCGACAAGTACAACGTGAGCGACACCTTCAACATCAAAGACCTCTCGCCTTTCCATGGTGATGAAGATCTAGATCCAAGGTCGGATCCTTTCGAAGGGAGGGGATATGATGCGGAGCATCCTCCCATCATCCCCATGGACTCTACAACAACACCTACAACAACACAAGGACCGATGACTCGAGCACGTGCAAGAGCTCTTGAAACCGAGGTGACATCACTCCTCTCACAACTTCGCCTTGATTCACATGAGACATGGTTACTACCTCAAGCGGAAACCCTATGCATACTCGGTACCAAGGAGTCGACCATGAAGAAGCTAGGAAGCAAGGAGAACCGAAAGCGGAAGACATGCATGAAGACGGAGAGGAGAAGGCAACAAGGACCAGAGAGGCCGGACGATCCGGACAGAGGCCCGGACGATCCGGACAGAGCCGGATGATCCGGACCCGGTCCGGACGATCCGCTAACTCCACCGAAGGCAACAGAAGCTCCCTCCCAAAGCCGGATCATCCGGACCCCGGCCCGGATCATCCGGACCCCGCCCGGACGACCAGACCGCCAGCCGGACATCCGGCCCGTCGCCGACACCAGCCGAGCCTCCAGCTCATCCGGGTCCCCACCCGGATCATCCGGACCCTCGTCCGGATCATCCGGCCAGCGCCTACGTGCGCGTGTTGGGCTGAGCCCATGTACCCCTTCGTCCCAGACACTATATATAGGACCCCCTCTCCTCACTTTGAGATTTAGCATTGGATTAGCTCATATTTGTGTGAGAGCCTTTGCTCATCCACCCGGTTACTTCTCCTCGGAGATCGGGACCTCCGTCTGGAGAAGATCCCTCATCGGATACAAGACCCTATCTAGGGAAGATCCCTCGTGGATTCAAGGCCTCCTTCGGAGATGAACGGTTCCTTTGTATCCTTACCCTAGTTGACTATGTATCTTGTGGATCTCATGTGTGTATGTTGATCTAGCACTTGTGTGATCAATTCCTTGTTGGTTGAGTGTTTCTCTCTCGTTTTCCCCGTGTTTTCCCTCGTGCTTCCGCGTGTTCTTCGTGTTTCCTCCGTAGGATCCCCTCCAAACGTGAAAGATCGACGAATTAGGGTTCCACCCTACATCACATTGTTAGCAGCAAATAGAAACACACAAGAATATGATCCTACAGACTACTAAGAAGTGGTGGTGGTGTATCACAAACCCGTCAAGCAAATCTCAAAGTCTTACCAGTTCTTACCCAGCAGCAGGCGGTGATCGGCAACCGTTGTAGTCAAAACTCTCAAAGCTTGGATAGAGCGATTACGAGGGAGAGTCCAACGCACGACGTAGATGTATGTGGAGCTGGGAAGGCTTATAATATGGTAGCAAAAAGGGTCAGCAATAATCAATTCAGAGATGCAAAGTTGAATAAACGCTCAACGATGGTACTGTGCTGGTCCTAGGCTAGACTGTGCTAGAGACGCGAGCCTAGAACACCAACAAAATCACGGCGCAGCACGTAAACAAGGGAGGAGCACACTCTGAATATTTTTCTTTTCTTTTCTTCTTTTTGCACTTTTTTTTCTCTTTTTTTTGCTTCGCAACAAATTTTTTCGAAAAAGTCTACAAATGGTCTAAAAACTGCCTAGCCAGAATTTTCCAAACTTAGTTTTTTTTGAAACTGGAACTATTTTTCTTCTGCGGATGGCTCGGAAGTTGGGGAGTCCTCCGCTGTCACGACTCGGAGTATCGCGTGATCTGGAAATCGAGAACAATGCAACAATTATTGGACTCGGACTAGGACTGGTGGCGGAGATGAATCTGGTGGAACTCGGATGGTGGCGGAGATGAATCTGGTGGAACTTCGGATTTGGTGGCGGAGATGAATCTGGTGAACTTCGGATGGGCGTGATGGCGGCGGATATGTGGTGGCGTATATGGATTCGGATTGGCGGTGAATATGTGGTGGTGGTATATGGCGGCAGCGACGTGACAACCTGTGAATGTAACTTCGAAACTCTAAAAGACTAGGCGCTAAGACCAGCAACTTGACACGACGATGCAACCGCAAATTCAACAAAGCAAATCTGAAAAGATTATGCAAAGGCTCAGATTGGTTGGATGGGATGAACTAACCCTAATTTTTTGGCTTTTTTGTGGACTATAGGTATGATGAGCGGACTCGATCTAAACTACGAAAAACTGTAAAATCTCACCGAGCAACACAAATCTAATACCACTTGATAGAAGCAAAGGTGTCCGTCTTTCGATGAGATGGTGGATTTCGCTTTGGTGGAAGTCGACTTTGACGATCCGACTACGACGTCGAGGGCGTCAGCATATATGTCGCTAAACCAACTCCGAGAGGTTATTGACCACGCGAACACGATCAACGACCACGAGGGTCTATTTCCTGCGAGCAAGCGAAGAACAAGCAAGAAACTGAGATTGCAATCTGGATATTGCGAATATAAGATGAAAGCTTTATTGATCAAGGTGGGGTTACGTGGCGTCTTTATGCAGTGGTTGAACACAAGCGAAATCGCGAAGTTGCAGCTATGGCGAACTTTTGATCTAAACAAAACCCAAAGTCTAAGCGGTGCCCTAAGGGCTGTATATATGGAGGAAGAGGGGTGAATTTCGTGGCCCTTGGTGGAGGGTCGAAACTAACCCTATCTCTTGTTTCCCCACACATCGGACTCTAAAAATAGCCTATACTTATGTATTTCGAAATTACATGGGCCTGGCCCAATAATAAGGTGACGCAGCACCTAGAATAGCCTCTGGACGAAATTTATGAAGTGGCATCTTGTATATTTCGTCCAAGGCTTCATGCACTCATTATGGTGGCTTCAAAGTCCTGAAATCATCACTTGTAACTCCGTTCTTGTCCCCCTTAGCATGCCATCATCTCCATGCTTGTTCTTGCTCTAATGTTCATCCTTCTCCAAGCTAGGCCCTTCATTTGTAAGCAAAACAAATGTATCCAATTTAAGCAGCATCATATTCTCATGAACATTAGAATCATTACCAAGAAACGAAAGTACAGTAATTTAGTTGGCGTCTTGTGAGCTCTAGTAATTGGTCCAATATGTATAGCAGCGGGGCTGTGGGTGTAACAATGGTATTGATGTCCTCATCATGATCTTTGAGCATCCTTCCATCATCCCCATGGACTCTACATCAACACATCCAACCCCACAAGGACCCATGACAAGAGCTAGAGCACGTGCTTTGAAACCGAGGTGAACTCCTTCCTACTAGACTTGCATACGGACACAAATGGAACATGGTTACTACCTCAAACGGAAACGCTATGCATACTCAGGTACCAAGGAGTTAACCGTGAAGAAGCTAGGAAGCAAGGAGAATCGGAAGCGAAAGACATGCGTGAAGATGGAGAGGAAAAGCACCAAGGCCCAGTCTGGTCGGACGATCCGGACGGCGGCCCAGACGATCCGGACAGAGCTCGGACGATCCGGACCACCACCCGGACGATCTGGCTAACTCACGCCGAAGGCACCCGAAGCTCCCACATGAAGCCGGACCATCGAGACCCCGTCCCGGATCATCCGGACCCTGCCCGGACGTCCGGACCCCCAGTCGGCCATCCAGCCCTGCGCCGCCACCAGCCGGGCCTCCAGCTCATCCAGGCCTCCACCCGGACCATCCGGAACAGCCCGGATCATCCGGCTCCACTCCCGGATCATCCGGCAAGCGCCTGTGCGCGCGTGTTGGGCTGAGCCCATGTACCCCTTCACCCCCTAGTCTATATATAGGACTCCCCCTCCTCACTTTGAGACTTAGCATTGGATTAGCTCATATTTGTGTGAGAGCCTTTGCTCATCCACTTGGATACTTCTCCTCGGAGATCACGACCTCTTGGAGAAAGATCCCCAGCGGATTCAAGACCCTTTCTAGGGAAGAACATCAAGGCCTCCTCGCGGAGAAGAACGGTTCCTTTGTATCCTCTACCTTTGTTGATTTTGAATCTTGTGCTACCTTATGTGTTCGGTGATCTAGCCCTTGTGTGATCGATTCCTTGTCGGTTTAGTGATTCTCTCTCGTTTTCCCCGTGTCTTTCCTTTGTGCTTCGCGTGTTCTTCGTGATTCCCCGTGAGGATCCACTCCAAGCGTGAAAGATCGTCGCTATAGGGTTCCACCCTACATGAGCGCCCCTTCCGAATCGGTATGGATGAGCACAGCGTGTTCCTATTGAGCAGGACAAAATTCTGGTGCCGCTGCTCTTTGTTGTTGGTGCTACATGGCTCTTGCTTTTACTGCAGAGGTGGAGGAATATTATGAGGATGAGGTTGATCAAAATCAGAACTACTTGCAGCCACCAAAGCACCACCACCAAAGTGTCGACCTCGGTATATATTCACAACAGTGAGCTGCACTACCACCTCAGTGCGAGATAATGACCATATTCCAACACTGAAATTGAATATTCCACCATTTGAGGGTGGATATGTTCTGATATATATCTTACTTGGGAGTTAGAAACTGAACAACGTTTTACATGTTTACAATATCCCGAGGAGAGCGGGTTCTTCTTCTTGTTTGTGCTTTCACTAGTTTTGCATGTGTATGGTGGTCTAAACATTGTAGATTATATCCTATTCCAACTACTTGGGCTGCTTTGAAAACCGCTATGCGTACTCGTTGGGTTTCACCATATTATCAACGTGAATTGCTTCAAAAATTGCAGCGTTTAAGACAAGGAAAAAATTCTGTAGAAGAATATTATCAGGAATTACAAACTGGCATGATTAGATGTGGTATTGTTGAGGAGAATGAAGCTATGCTTGCACGTTTTATAGGTGGATTAAATAGAGAGATTCAGACCATTCTAAGTATAAGGAGTATACTAATATCACTCGTTTATTCCATCTTGCTTGTAAAGCTGAGCGTGAAGTCTTGAGGATCGACAAGCATTGGCGCGAACTAACTTTTCTGCAGTCGACTTTCATCATGGACACCGCGTGCATCCTCTACTTCCACTACACCAGCACCTCCATCACCTGCTACCTCCGGCCGTGATACAAGAAAGGCACAACCTCCACTATGTGCCAAGAGCGCTTTCCGGGGCCTACAGAGCTCTTCTTCATCCATGGCATCAACGGGCACACAAGTGATATTATTTGTAAATCGTTGTAAGGGAAGAGGTCATTATGCGAGAGAATGCAAATCTCAGCGTGTGATGATTCTTCTTGAGGATGGTGGGTATGAGTCCGCTAGTGACTATGATGAGGAGACGTTGGCTCTTATTACACGTGAAGAACACGGTGGAGATGATTACGATCATGAGGCGCAATACATGGCTCTGAAGGCGGCGACAGGTTTGAATGTTTAGTTGCTCAGCGTGTTTTGAGTGTGCGAGTTACACAAGTGAGCAAAATCGGAGGCACAATTTGTTCCATACCAAGGGAGTTGTGAAGGAGCGTTCTTTGCGCGGTCATCATAGACGAAGGGAGCTGCAACAACTTGGCTAGCATGGAGATGGTGGAAGCTTTCTCTCACCACAAGACCACATCCACATCCTTACTACATCCAATGGTTCAACAACAGCGGCAAGGTTAAGGTAACACGTCTGTTAGTGTGCATTTAGTATCTCTACATATGCTGATTGTGTTGATTGTGATGTGGTACCTATGCAAGCATGTTCCTTATTACTTGGTAGACCATGGTAATTTGATAAAAATTCTGTACACCATGGTAGAAACAATCAGTATACTCTTGTTCATAAAGATAAAAATATTACTTTGCTTCCTATGACTCCTGATTCTATTTTGAAAGATGATATTAATAGAGCTAATAAAGCAAAATAGGAGAAGAATAAGAGTGAAAATCAGATTGTGGCAAAAGAATTTGAGCAACAAATGAAGCCTAATAATAAATATCTAGTGTTGCTTCTGAAATAAAATTGAAAAGTGCATGTTTATTTGCCACCAAATCTGATATTGATGAGCTAGATTTCAGCAAATCTGTTTGTTATGCTTTTGTGTGCAAAGAGGCATTATTTTCATTCGAGGACGTGCCTTCCTCTTTGCCTCCTGCTGTCACTAACATTTTGCGGGAGTTTGTTGGCGTCTTTCCACAAGGCGTGCCACAGAATACCGCCTATTAGAGGATTGAGCATCAGTTGACTTAATTCCGGTGCTTCCATTGCCAAACCGTCGCCATACCGTACCAATCCGGAGGAGACGAAGGAGATTATCGTCAAGTACAAGAGCTGCTCGACAAAGGTTATATCTGCGAATCCCTTAGTCCTTGTGCTGTTCCTATTATTCTAGTGCGAAAAAGGATGGTACATCACGTATGTGTGTTGATTGTAGAGGCATTAATAATATTACTATTAGTTATCGTCATCCTATTCCTAGGCTAGATGATATGCTTGATGAATTGAGTGGCTCTATAATATTCTCCAAAGTTGATTTGCGTAGTGGATACCATCCAATTCGTATGAAATTGGGGGATGAATGGAAAACAACATTTAAAACTAAGTTTGGATTATATGAGTGGTTAGTCATGCCTTTTGGGTTAACTAATGCACCTAGTACTTTCATGAGATTAATGAGCGAAGTTTCGTGCTTTCATTGGACGATTTGTAGTAATTTACTTTGATGACATATTTATTTATAGCAGATCTTTGGAGGAACATTTGGAACATTTACGTGTTGTTTTTATTGCTCTACGTGATGCACGTTTGTTTGGTAACCTTGGGAAGTGCACCTTTTGCACCGACCGAGTGTCTTTTCTTGGTTATGTTGTTACTCCACAGGGAATTGAAGTTGATAAAGCCAAGATTGAAGCTATTGAGAGTTGGCCGCAGCCCAAAACGGTCACACAAGTGAGGAGTTTTCTTGGCCTCGCTGGATTCTATAGGCGTTTTGTGAGAGATTTCAGCACCATTGCTGCACCTCTCAATGAGCTTACAAAGAAGGATGTGCCTTTTGTTTGGGGTACCGCATAGGAAGAAGCCTTCATGGTATTGATGTTGGAAATATGCCCTAGAGGCAATAATAAAAGTATTATTATATTTCAATGTTCATGATAATTGTCTTTTTGTTCATGCTATAACTGTATTATCCGGAAATCGTAATACACGTGTGTACACTTAGACCACAAATGTCCCTAGTGAGCCTCTAGTAGACTAGCTCGTTGTGATCAACAGATAGTCATGGTTTCCTGACTATGGACATTGGATGTCGTTGATAACGGGATCACATCATTAGGAGAATGATGTGATGGACAAGACCCAATCCTAAGCATAGCATAAAAGATCGTGTAGTTCGTTTGCTAGAGCTTTGCCAATGTCAAGTATCTCTTCCTTCAACCATGAGATCGTGTAACTCCCGGTTACCGTAGGAATGCCTTGGGTGTATCAAACGTCACAACGTGGCTGGGTGAGTATAAAGGTGCATTACGGTATCCCGAAAGAATCATTGGGTTGACACGGATCGAGGCTGGGATTTGTCACTCCGTATGACGGAGAGGTATCTCTGGGCCCTTTCGGTAATGCATCATCATAATGAGCTCAAAGTGACCAAGGTGTTGTACGGGATCATGCATTACGGTATGAGTAAAGTGACTTGCGATGAGGCTGAACAAGGTATTGGGATACCGACGATCGAGTCTCGGGCAAATAACGTACCGCTTGACAAAAGGAATTGAATCTGAGGTTTGATCGAATCCTCGACATCGTGGTTCAACCAATGAAATCATCAAGGAGCATGTAGGAGCCAACATGGGTATCCGGACCCGCTGTTGGTTATTGCCCGAGAGTCGTCTCGGTCATGTCTGCGTGTCTCCGAACCCGTAGGGTCTACACATAAGGTTCGGTGGCGCTAGGGTTATTAGGAAGACTAGTGCGTGACTACGAATGTTGTTGAGTCCGGATGAGATCCCGGACGTCACGAGGAGTTCGGAAGGGTCGGGAGCTAAAGATTTATATATGGGAAGTTGTTAAAGGACACCGTAAAGTTTGAGGGCATACTGGTTGTCAGGGGCCACGGAAGGGTTCGAGGTCTACTGGGAGGCCACCCCTCTTGGGGGCCACTTGGGCTGCGTGGGGAGTTGGCCAGCCTGGTGGGCTGGCGCACCCCTCCCCAGGCCCTTGGCGTGGGGTTGAGGGAACCCTAGAGGTGCCCCCTTGCTTGGGGGCAAGTCCCCCTCCCTTGGCCGCCGCCCCCTCTAGATGGATCTAGAGGGCCGCCCCTCTCCCTTCCCCTATAAATAGAGGGGTGAGGGAGGCAGCCGCACCCAAGCCAAGGCGCAGCCCTCCCTCCCAACACCTCTCCTCCCCGTTGTGTGCTCGTGAAGCCACAGCCGAGATCTTGCTTCTCCACCATCACCACGCCGTCGTCTTTGCCGGTGGAGCTGTCTTCCTCAACCTCTCCTTCCTCCTTGCTGGATCAAGGCGGAGGAGACGTCACCCGTGCCGTCACGTGTGTTGAGCGGAGGTGCTGTCCGTTCAACACTTGGTCATCGGTGATTGAATCACGTCGAAATGCGACTACATCATCACCTTGCAAGCTTCCGCACGCGATCTACAAGTGGTATGTAGATGCAAACTCTCTCCGTGACTCGTTGCTTAGATGAACTCACAGATGGATCTTGGTGAAACCGTAGGAAAAATTTTAATTTTACAACGCGTTCATAACAAAGGTATCGAGCTAGGTCTATCGTAGTTCTCTAATGCACGAGTTGATAGAGCGAGAGGTGTCCGTCTTCGATGAGATGGTGGATTTCGCTTTGGTGGAAGTCGACTTTGGCGATCCGACTACGAAGCGTGCGAGAACGTCGCGCTATAGCAATCGCTAAACCAACTCCGAGAGGTTATTGACCATGCCGAACACGATCAACGACCACGAGGTCTATTTCCTGCGAGCAAGCGAAGAACAAGCAAGAAACTGAGATTGCAATCTGGATATTGCGAATATAAGATGAAAAGCTTTATTGATCAAGGTGGGGTTCCGTGGCGCCTTTATGCAGTCGTTGAACACAAGCGAAATGCGAAGTTGCAGCTATGGCGAACTTTTGATCTAAACAAAACCCAAAGTCTAAACGGTGCCCTAAGGGCTGTATATATGGAGGAAGAGGGGAGAATTTCGTGGCCCTTGGTGGAGGGGTCGAAACTAACCCTATCTCTTGTTTCCCCACACATACGGACTCTAAAATAGCCTATACTAATGTATTTCGAAATTACATGGGCCTGGCCCAATAATAAGGTGACGAGCACCTAGAATAGTCTCTGGACGAAATTTATGAAGTGGCATCTTGTATATTTCGTCCAAGGCTTCATGCACTCATTATGGTGGCTTCAAAGTCCTGAAATCATCACTTGCAACTCCATTCTTGTCCCCTTAGCATGCCATCATCTCCATGCTTGTTCTTGCTCCAATGTTCATCCTTCTCCAAGCTAGGCCCTTCATTTATAAGCAAAACAAATGTATCCAATTCAGGCGACATCATATTCTCATGAACATTAGAATCATTACCAAGAAACGAAAGTACACGGTAATTTAGTTGGCGTCTTGTGAGCTCTAGTAATTGGTCCGGTATGTATAGCAGCAGGGGCTGTGGGTGTAACAATGGTATTGATGTCCTCATCATCCTCCCTTCTTGAAATGAAGTCGTCCTCGACGGAAGTTCATCTTCCTCACCCAAATATGGCTTCAAATCTGCAATGTTAAAAGTGGGACTAACCCCAAAATCTGCAGCAGCTCAAGTTTATATGCATTATCATTTACTTTCTCCAACACCTTAAAGGGACCAGCAGCACGTGGCATTAGCTTTGATTTGCAAATCAGAAATCTATCCTTACATAAATGTAACCAAACAAGATCTCCAGTGCAAACACAACATGTTTTCTACCCTTATCTCCGACAAGTTTATATTTAGCATTCATACGCTCAATATTTTCCTTAGTTAACTCATGCATTTTAAAATCAATTCAGCACGTTCTTTAGCATCAAAATTAACCTTCTCCGAAGATGGAAGAGGCAACAAATCAATAGGTGCACGAGGTAGGAAACCATACACAACTTCAAAAGGGCACATCTTAGTAGTAGAATGCAATGAGCGATTATAAGCAAATTCAATATGAGGCAAGCATTCCTCCCACATTTTCTTATTTTTCTTTAGAACAGCCCTAAGCATAGTAGACAATGTTCTATTGACTACTTGGTTTGTCCATCGGTTTGGGGGTGACAAGTAGTACTAAAAAGCAGTTTAGTCCCCAACTTAGCCCATAAACATCTCCAAAAGTGGCTAAGAAATTTAGTATCACGATCTGAAACAATAGTATTTGGCACACCATGCAAGCGAATAATTTCACGAAAGAACAAATCAGCAACATTGACAACATCATCGCTTTTATGACATGGTATAAAGTGTGCCATTTTAGAGAATCTATCCACGACAACAAATATGCTATCCTCCCTTCTTTGTTCTAGGTAAACCTAAAACAAAGTCCATCGATATATCCTCCCAAGGAACACTAGAGTACAGGCAAAGGCATATATAAACCATGAGGATTGAGTCGTGACTTAGCTTTTTGACATGTAGTGCAGCGAGCAATAAAACGCTCAACATCCCATCTCATCTTTGGCCAAAAGAAATGTGTAGCAAGTCGTCCTCCGTCTTCTTCACGCCAAAGTGTCCCATTAGTCCTCCTCCATCGCCTCCTGCAACAACAAAAGACGAACGGAGCTAGCTGGAATGCATAGCTTGTTAGCACGAACACAAATCCATCATTAACGACAAACTTGTTCCATGTTCTTCCTTCTTTACAATTCTGCAATACATCTTTAAAATCAGCATCATGCACATATTGATCTTTGATGGTCTCCAAACCAAATATTTTGAAGTCAAGTTGTGAAAGCATAGTATAGCGACGAGACAATGCATCGGCAATAACATTTTCTTTACCCTTCTTGTGTTTAATGACATAAGGAAAGTCTCAATGAATTCAACCCATTTTGCATGTCTACGATTCAGTTTAGCTTGACTTTTAATATGTTTCAAAGATTCATGATCGAATGTATAACAAATTCTTTGGGCCATAAATAATGTTGCCATGTTTCTAAAGTCCGAACAAGAGCATATAATTCTTTATCATAAGTAGAGTAATTCAGACTAGGCCCTCAATTTTTCGAGAAGTATGCAACAGGTTTGCCATCTTGTAATAACACACCTCCTAATCCAATTCCACTAGCATCACATTCAAGCTCAAAAGTCTTATTAAAATCGGGAAGTTGGAGTAAAGGAGCATGTGTCAACTTAGCTTTCAATACCGTGAAGGCTTCTTCTGTGCGGTACCCCAAACAAAAGGCACATCCTTCTTTGTAAGCTCGTTGAGAGGTGCAGCAATGGTGCTGAAATCTCTCACAAAACGCCTATAGAAACCAGCGAGGCCAAGGAAACTCCTCACTTGTGTGACCGTTTTGGGCTGCGGCCAACTCTCAATAGCTTCAATCTTGGCTTTATCAACTTCAATTCCTGTGGAGTAACAACATAGCCAAGAAAAGATACTCGATCGGTGCAAAAGGTGCACTTCCCAAGGTTACCAAACAAGCGTGCATCACGTAGAGCATTAAAAACAACACGTAAATGTTCCAAATGTTCTTCCAAAGATTTGCTATAAATCAGTATATCATCAAAATAGACTACCACAAATCGTCCAATGAAAGCACGTAAAACTTCGTTCATTAATCTCATGAAAGTACTAGGTGCATTAGTTAACCCAAAAGGCATGACTAACCACTCATATAATCCAAACTTAGTTTTAAATGCTGTTTTCCATTCATCTCCCAATTTCATACGAATTTGATGGTATCCACTCATAAATCAACTTTGGAGAATATTGTAGAGCCACTCAATTCATCAAGCATATCATCTAGCCTAGGAATAGGGTGGCGATAACGAATAGTAATATTATTGATGCCTCTACAATCAACACACATCGTGACGTACCATCCTTTTTCGGCACTAGAATAATAGGAACAGCACAAGGACTAAGGGATTCGCGTATATAACCTTTGTCGAGCAGCTCCAGCTTGACGATAATCTCCTTCGTCTCCTCTGGATTGATGCGGTATGGTGCGGTTGGGTAATGATGCACCGGAATTAAGTCAATTTGATGCTCAATCCCTCGAATAGGTGGTAATCCGGTGGCACGTCTTGTGGAAAGACGTCGTGAACTCTGCAAAATGTTAGTGACAGCGAGGGGCAAAGAGGAAGGCACGTCCTCGAATGAAAATAATGCCTCTTTGCACACAAAAGCATAGCAAATAGATTTGCTAAAATCTAGCTCATCAATATCAGATTTGGTGGCAAGTAAACATGCACTTTTCAATTTAATTTCGTAAGCAACGAGAGATGGTTTATTATTAGGCTTCATGTGTTGCTCAAATTCTTTTGCCACAATCTGATTTTCACTCTTATTTTCTCTGTTTTGCTTTATTAGCTCTATTAATATCATCTTTCAAAATGGACTCGTGAGTCATAGGAAGCAAAGTAATATTTTTATCCTTATGAACAAGAGTATCTTGATTGTTTCTACCATGGTGTACAACATTTTATCAAATTGCCATGGTCTACCAAGTAACAAGGAACATGCTTGCATAGGTACCACATCACAATCAACATAATCAGCATATGTAGAGATATTAAAATGCACACGAATAGTACGTGTTACCTTAACCTTGCCGCTGTTGTTGAACCATTGGATGTAGTAAGGATGTGGATGTGGTCTTGTGGTGAGAGATAGCTTCTCCACCATCTCCATGCTAGCCAAGTTGTTGCAGCTCCCTCCATCTATGATGGCCTTGAATAGAACGTTCCTTCACAACTCCTTTGTATGGAACAAATTATGCCTCTGATTTTGCTCAGCTTGTGTAACCTGCACACTCAAAACACGTTGAGCAACTAAACATTCATACTGTCGATCTTGAGCAGCCATGTATTGTGTCTCATGATCGAATCATCTCCACCGTGTTCCTCATGTGTAATAAGAGCCAAAGTCTCCTCATCATAGTCACTAGCGGACTCATACCCACCATCCTCGGTAGCAATCATCACACGCTGAGATTTGCATTCTCTGCAAAATGTCCTCTTCCCTTACAACGACGACAAATAATATCACATGTGTGCCTGTTGACGCCATGGAAGAAGAAGAGCTCTGTGCAGGCCCGGCGGTGTGCTCTTGGCGAGATAGTGGTGGTTGTGCACTTCCTTGTATCACGGTTGGCGGTGGCACCAAGGAGGTGATGGTGCGGTGGAAGTAGATGATGCTCGTGGTGTCCATGATGAAGGTCGACCTGCGAAAAAGTTAGTGCGGCGCCAATGCACGCCGATCCTGCACTTCACGTTCAGCTTTACAAGCAAGATGGAATAAGCGAGTGATATTATTATAATCCTTATAGTCTAGAATGGTCGAATCTCTATTTAATCCACCCGAAAAACGTGCAAGCATAGCTTCATTCTCCTCAACAATACCACATCTAATCAAGCCAGGTTTGTAATTCCCGATAATATTCTTCTACAGAATTTTTACCTTGTCTTAAGCGCTGCAATTTTTGAAGTAATTCACGTTGATAATATGGTGGAACCCAACGAGTACGCATAGCAGTTTTCAAAGCAGCCCAAGTAGCTGGAACATGATATAATCTACAATGTTCGGACCACCAAACACATGCAAAGCTAGTGAAAGCACAAACAGCAGCAGAACACGTCTCTCCTCGGGATATTGTAAACATGTAAATCGTTGTTCAGTTTCTAACTCCCAAGTAAGATATATATCGAACATATCTACCCTCAAATGGTGGAATATTCAATTTCAGTTTAGGGAGATGGTCATGATCTCGTACTGAGGGGAGCCCTAGCATTGCCATTATTTGCATGTGGGCGACACGGTGGTTGTGGTGCTGGTGGTTGCACGTAGTTCGATGTTGATCAACCTCCTCCTCGTAATCTCCCACATAATCATCCTCCTCGGTACCAGCAGACAAGCGATGCAGGAGCCAAAGAAGCACCAACAGATGAGTAGCGGCACCACCAGAATTTTGTCTGGCTCAAGAGGAACACGCTGAGCTCGTCCATATTGATTCGGAAGGGCGTGGTTGTTGTCGTTCTTGAGAGTGCGATAGGTGCAGCCGGCGGTGGTTGTGGAAAACGCAGCGAGCAATTCATCAAACTTGCTATCAAGCTTTGTTTCAAACGTCTTCTCAATGCCATCTATCTTCTCCATGGCCTCGTCAAATCTGTTTACCACATCTTGCACCTGTCCAATCATCATTTGCTGAAACTTATCATGTAGCTGTTTGTTTGTCGTTCTCCCAATCAGTCTCATCGGCTGTGTTCCTGCCATGGTTAGCAACAATAGAAACACACAAGAATATGATCCTCTGAGACTACTAGGAAGTGGTGGTGGTGGTGTGGTGGGCGGTCACAAATCCGTGAAGCAAATCCCAAATTCTTACCAGTTCTTACCCAAAGAAAGTGGTGATCGGCAACCGTTGTAGTCAAAACTCTCAAAGCTTGGCTATAGCGATTACGGGGAGAATCAAGCATACGACGTAGATGTATGTGGAGCTGGGAAGGCTTATAATATGGTAGCAAAAGGGTCGACAATAATCAAATCGGAGATGCAAAGTTGAATAAGCGCTCAACAGCGATCTTGTCTGGTCCTAGGCTGAACCGTGCTAGAGACGCGAGCCTAGAACACTAACAAAATCACGGCGCTGCACGTAAACAAAGGAAAAGCACACTCTGAATTTTTTTTTCGCTCTTTTTTTTGCTGCTTTTTTATTTTTTGCGCTTTTTTTTTTGAAAATCACTATAATGGCGAGTGTCTCAAAACTCTTCCCAGTCAAACCGACAGGATGGGCACGAAATTTTTCAACCAAAATTTTTTTTTTATTTGCCGGACCCAAAAAGCTGAAGCAGGTCAAAAAACTTTCTATAACGGCGATCGCTCAATACGCTTAGAAACACCTAAAATAGGATAGCGAAAAATTTTTATCCCGTGCGTTTTGGAAAATTTTGGGCCTAAGCGGAGGTGGTTTCGGACTTTTTTTTTTGAAACCAACCTCTTCTACGGACGACAAAAGATTGCTGGAATCGAAACCTACTCGGACAAGGAAACACGAATCGGAAAACTAGATGGATCCCAAAACAAACCTAATATGCAAGGGACTCGGATTGGTGATGATATATGGCAGCGGTGGTGGTATATGGATACGGATTGAGCGGTGGCGGATAAGCGGTGGTGGTATATGGATCACGGATTGAAGCGGTGGTGCGGCGTGGCGTGACAACTTATGACCGAACTCAAAACCTAAAAGACTAGACTCTAAGACCAGCAACTAGACACGACGATGCAACCGCAAATTCAACAATGCAAATCTGAAAAAGATTATGCAAAGGCTCGGACTGGTTCGGATAGGATGAACTAACCCTAATTTTTTTGGCTTTTTCGTGGACTATAGGTATGAAGACAGACTCGATCTAAACTACGAAAAACGTAAAATCTCACCGAGCAACACGGAAATCTGATACCACTTGATAGAGGCGGTGTCCGTCTTTCGATGAGATGGTGGATTTCGCTTTGGTGGAAGTCGACTTTGACGATCCGACTACGGCGTGCGAGAACGTCGCATATAGCAATCGCTAAACCAACTCCGAGAGGTTATTGACCACGCGGAACACGATCAACGACCACGAGGGTCTATTTCCTGCGAGCAAACGAAGAACAAGCAAGAAACTGAGATTGCAATCTGGATATTGCGAATATAAGATGAAAAGCTTTATTGATCAAGGTGGGGTTCCGTGGCGCTTTATGCAGTCGTTGAACACAAGCGAAATGCGCGAAGTTGCAGCTATGGCGAACTTTTGATCTAAACAAAACCCAAAGTCTAAGCGGTGCCCTAAGGGCTGTATATATGGAGGAAGAGGGGAGAATTTCGTGGCCCTTGGTGGAGGGGTCCAAACTAACCCTATCTCTTGTTTCCCCACACATACGGACTCTAAAATAGCCTATACTAATGTATTTCGAAATTACATGGGCCTGGCCCAATAATAAGGTGACGACACCTAGAATAGCCTCTGGACGAAATTTATGAAGTGGCATCTTGTATATTTCGTCCAAGGCTTCATGCACTCATTATGGTGGCTTCAAAGTCCTGAAATCATCACTTGCAACTCCATTCTTGTCCCCCTTAGCATGCCATCATCTCCATGCTTGTTCTTGCTCCAATGTTCATCCTTCTCCAAGCTAGGCCCTTCATTTGTAAGCAAAACAAATGTATCCAATTCAGGCAGCATCATATTCTCATGAACATTAGAATCATTACCAAGAAACGAAAGTACCTGGTAATTTAGTTGGCGTGCGCGAGCTCTAGTAATTGGTCCAGTATGTATAGCAGCAGGGGCTGTGGGTGTAACAATGGTATTGATGTCCTCATCACGAGTAGAACACAATTTGTTGTGGGCGTGGATCTTGTCATCTTACTTGCCTCTACTAGTCTTTTCTTGCTCAACGGTATTGTGGGATGAAGCGGCCCGGACCAACCTTACACGTACGCTTATGTGAGACCGGTTCCACCGATTGACATGCACTAGTTGCATAAGGTGGCTGGCGGGTGTACCAGACCCGATGTAAACCTTGCCGTAAGTTTGGTTGCAAGATACCAAAGTAATCCCGGCAAGGAACACTGGACAGCGGTCAAGAATATCCTGAAGTACCTGAAAAGGACAAAGGACATGTTTCTCGTTTATGGAGGAGACGAAGAGCTCGTCGTAAAGGGTTACGTCGGCGCTAAGCTTCGACTCAGATCTGATGACTCTAAGTCACAAACCGGATCGTGTATATGTTGAATGGTGGAGAAGTAAGCTGGTGCAGCTGCAAGCAGAGCGTCGTGGCGGGATCTACGTGTGAAGCGGAGTACATGGCAGCCTCGGAGGCAGCGCATGAAGCGATTTGGGTGAAGGAGTTCATCACCGACCTAGAGTCATACCCAATGCGTCGGGGCCGATGAAACTCTTCGTGACAACACCGGAGCTATTGCCCTTCCCAAGGAGCCCAGGTTTCACAAGAAGACCGAGCACATCAAGCGTCGTTTCAACTCCATCCGTGAAAATGTTCAAGATGGAGACATAGAGATTTGCAAAGTGCACACGGATCTGAATGCCGCAGATCCGTTGACTAAACCTCTCTCGCGTGCAAAACATGATCAACACCAGAACTCTATGGGTGTTCGATTCATCACAATGTAACTAGATTGGTGACTCTAGTGCAAGTGGGAGACTGTTGGAAATATGCCCTAGAGGCAATAATAAAAGTATTATTATATTTCAATGTTCATGATAATTGTCTTTTTGTCCATGCTATAACTGTATTATCCGGAAATCGTAATACACGTGTGAACACTTAGACCACAAATGTCCCTAGTGAGCCTCTAGTAGACTAGCTCGTTGTGATCAACAGATAGTCATGGTTTCCTGACTATGGACATTGGATGTCGTTGATAACGGGATCACATCATTAGGAGAATGATGTGATGGACAAGACCCAATCCTAAGCATAGCATAAAAGATCGTGTAGTTCGTTTGCTAGAGCTTTGCCAATGTCAAGTATCTCTTCCTTCGACCATGAGATCGTGTAACTCCCGGTTACCGTAGTAATGCCTTGGGTGTATCAAACGTCACAACATAACTGGGTGACTATAAAGGTGCATTACAGGTATCCCCGAAAGTATCTGTTGGGTTGACACGGATCGAGACTGGGATTTGTCACTCCGTATGACGGAGAGGCATCTCTGCCCACTCGGTAATGCATCATCATAATGAGCTCATAGTGACCAAGGTGTTGTACGCCACGGATCATGCATTACTGATGCGAGTAAAGTGACTTGCGATGTGAGACCGAACAAGGTATTGGGATACCGACGATCGAAGTCTCGCAAGTAACGCACCGTTTGACAAAAGGAATTGAATACGAGGTTTGATCGAATCCTTGACATCATGGTTCAACCGATGAAATCATCGAGGAGCATGTAGGAGCCAACATGGGTATCCGCACCCGCTGTTGGTTATTACCCGAGAGTCGCCTCGGTCATGTCTGCGTGTCTCCGAACCCGTAGGGTCTACACACTTAAGGTTCGGTGGCGCTAGGGTTATTAGGAAGACTAGTACGTGACTACCGAATGTTGTTGAGTCCGGATGAGATCCCTGACGTGACGAGGAGTTCTTAAGGGTCCGTGGTAAAGATTTATATATGGGAAGTTGTTAAAGGACACCGGAAAGTTTGGTGCATACCGGTATTGTACCGGGCCACCGAAGGGTTCGAGGGTCCACTGGAGGGGCCACCCTCTCGGGGGCCACTTGGGCTGCGTGGGGAGTTGGCCAGCCTGGTGGGCTTGGCGCACCCTCCCCCAGGCCCTTGAGCCTAGGGTTGAGGGGGGAACCCAAGAGGCGCCCCTTGCTTGGGGGCAAGTCCCCCTCCCTTGGCCGCCGCCCCCTCTAGATGGATCTAGAGGGCGCCCCCCTCCCTTCCCCTATAAATAGAGGGGTGAGGGAGGGCAGCCGCACCTGCCAAGGCACAGCCCTCCCTCCCAACACCTCTCCTCCTCCGTTGTGTGCTCGGCGAAGCCACAGCCGAGATCTTGCTTCTCCACCATCACCACGCCGTCGTCTTGCTGCGGTGGAGCTGTCTTCCTCAACCTCTCCTTCCTCCTTGCTGGATCAAGACGGAGGAGACGCCACCCGTCACTGCACGTGTGTTGAACGCGAGAGTGCTGTCCGTTCAGCACTTGGTCATCGGTGATTCAATCACGTCGAGTGCGACTACATCATCACCTTGCAAGCTTCCGCACGCGATCTACAAGTGGTATGTAGATGCAAACTCTCTCCGTGACTCGTTGCTTAGATGAACTCATAGATGGATCTTGGTGAAACCGTAGGAAAAATTTTAATTTTGTGCAACGTTCCCCAACAAAGGGTATCGAGCTAGGTCTATCGTAGTTCTCTAATGCACGAGTAGAACACAATTTGTTGTGGGCGTGATCTTGTCATCTTACTTGCCTCTACTAGTCTTTTCTTGCTCAACGGTATTGTGGGATGAAGCGCCCGGACCAACCTTACACGTGCGCTTCGTGAGACCGGTTCCACCGATTGACATGCACTAGTTGCATAAGGTGGCTGGCGGGTGTCTGCTCTCCCACTTTAGTTGGAGCGGATTTGATGAACAGGGCCCTTATGAAGGGTAAATAGGAGTTGACAAAATCACGTTGTGGTGATTCGTAGGTAAGAAAACGTTCTTGCTAGAACCCAATCGCAGCCACGTAAAAGATGCAACAACAATTAGAGGACGTCTAACTTGTTTTTGCAGCGATTGATCATGTGATGTGATATGGCGGAAGTTGTGATGAATGATGAATTGTGATGTATGAGATCATGTTCTTGTAATAGGATTCACGACTTGCATGTCGATGAGTATGACAACGGCAGGAGCCATAGGAGTTGTCTTTATTTTTGTATGACCTGCGTGTCATTGAAGAACGCCATGTAAACTACTTTACTTCATTGCTAAACGCGTTAGTCATAGAAGTAGAAGTAGTCGTTGGCGTGACAACTTCATGAAGACACGATGATGGAGATCATGATGATGGAGATCATGGTGTCAAGCCGGTGACAAGATGATCATGGAGCCCAAGATGGAGATCAATGGAGCTTTATGATATTGGCCATATCATGTCACAACTATATAATTGCATGTGATGTTTATTATGTTTATGCATCTTGTTTACTTAGGACGACGGTAGTAAATAAGATGATCCTTACAAAATTTCAGAAGTGTTCTCCCTAATCGTGCACCGTTGCTACAGTTCGTCGCTTCTAAGCACCACGTGATGATCGGGTGTGATGGATTCTTACGTTCACATACAACGGTGTAAGACAGTTTTACACATAAAACACTTAGGGTTAACTTGACGAGCCTAGCATGTGCGGACATGGCCTCGAACACGGAGACCGAAAGGTCGAACACGAGTCGTATGGAAGATACGATCAACATGAAGATGTTCACCGACGATGACTAGTCCGTCTCACGTGATGATCGGACACGGGCTAGTCGACTCGGATCGTGTAACACTTAGATGACTAGAGGGATGTCTAATCTAAGTGGGAGTTCATAATTTGATTAGAACTTTATTATCATGAACTTAGTCTAAAACCTTTGCAAATATGTCTTGTAGATCAATGGCCAATGCTAATGTCAACATGAACTTCAACGTGTTCCTAGAGAAAACCAAGCTGAAAAATGATGGCAGCAACTATACGGACTGGGTCCGGAACCTGAGGATCATCCTCATAGCTGCCAGGAAGCAATATGTCCTAGAAGGACCGCTAGGTGACGCTCCCGTCCCAGAGAACCAAGACGTTATGAACGCTTGGCAAGCTCGTGCTGATGATTACTCCCTCGTTCGATGTGGCATGCTTTACAGCTTAGAACCGGGCTCCAAAAGCGTTTTGAGCACCACGGAGCATATGAGATGTTCAAGAGCTGAAACTAGTTTTCCAAGCTCATGCCCGGTCGAGAGATATGATGTCTCCGACAAGTTCTACAGTTGTAAGATGGAGGAGAACAGTTACAAGGTGAGCACATCCTCAAGATGTCTGGGTTGCACAACCGTATGACCCAAATGAACATTAACCTCCCGATGAGGCGGTCATTGACAGAATCCTCCATCGCTCCCACCAAGCTACAAGAGCTTTGTGATGAACTACAACATGCGGGGATGGTAAAGACCATTCTGAAGTGTTCTCGATCTTCAAGTCAGCAGAGGCTGAAATCAAGAAAGAACATCAAGTGTTGATGGTCAATAAGACCACTAAGTTCAAGAAGGGCAAGGGTAAAAAGAACTTCAAGAAGGACGGCAAAGATGTTGCCGCGCCCGTAAGCCGCTTGCCGGAAGAAGTCAAAGAATGGACCCAAGCACGAGACCGAGTGCTTTTATTGCAAGGGAAGGGTCACCGAAGCGGAACTGCCCCAAATACTTAGCGGATAAGAAGGCCGCAACACCAAAGGTATATTTGATATACATGTAATTGATGTGTACCTTACCAAGATTACTCGTAGTAACTCCCGGTATTTGATACGGTGCCGTTGCTCATATTTGTAACTCACAGCAGAGCTGCGGAATAAACGGAGATCGGCGAAGGGCGGCGTGACGATCGCGCGTCGGGAATGGTTCCAGAGTCGATGTGATCGCCGTCGCACGCTGCCTCTACATTTACCTACGGATTAGTTTTGAACCTCAATAATTGTTATTTAGTGCCAAGTTTGAGCATGAACATTGTATCCGGATCTCGTTTAATACGAGATGGCTACTCATTTAAGTCCGAGAATAATGGTTGTTCGATTTATATGAGAGATATGTTTTATGGTCATGCTCCGATGGTCAATGGTTTATTCTTAATGAATCTCGGCGTAATCTTACACATGTTCATAGTGTGGATGCCAAAAGATGTAAAGTTGATAACGATAGTCCCACATACTTGTGGCATCGCCGCCTTTGGTCACATTGGTGTCAAGCGCATGAAGAAGCTCCATGCTGATGGACTTTTAGAGTCTCTTGATTATGAATCGTTTAACACATGCGAGCCATGCCTCTTAGGCAAAATGACCAAGACTCCGTTCTCCGAAACAATGGAGCGAGCAACCAACTTGTTGGAAATCATACATACCGATGTGTGCGGTCCAATGAGCGTTGAGGCTCGCGGAGGATATCGTTATGTTCTCACTCTCACTGATGACTTGAGTAGATATGGGTATGTCTACTTAATGAAACACAAGTATGAGACCTTTGAAAAGTTCAAGGAATTTCAGAATGAGGTGGAGAATCAACATGACCGAAAGATAAAGTTCCTACGATCAGATCGTGGAGGAGAATACTTAAGTCATGAATTTGGTACACACTTAAGAAAATGTGGAATCGTTTCACAACTCACACCGCCTGGAACACCTCAGCGAAACGGTGTGTCCGAACGTCGTAATCGCACTCTATTGGATATGGTGCGGTCTATGATGTCTCTTACCGATTTACCGCTATCATTTTGGGGATACGCTCTAGAGACAGCTACATTCACTTTAAATAGGGCACCGTCTAAATCCGTTGAGACGACACCGTATGAATTATGGTTTGGGAAGAAACCTAAGCTGTCGTTTCTAAAAGTTTGGGGATGCGATGCTTATGTCAAGAAACTTCAACCTGAAAAGCTCAAACCCAAGTCGGAAAAATGCGATTCATAGGATACCCTAAGGAAACTGTCGGGTATACCTTCTACTTAAGATCCAAGGCAAGATCTTTGTTGCCAAGAACGGATGCTTTCGGAAAAGAGTTTCTCTCGAAAGAAGTAAGTGGGAGGAAAGTAGAACTCGATGAAGTACTACCTCTCGAACGGAAAGTGGTGCGGTCAGAAACCGTTCTGTGATGCCCACGCCAAATGAAGAGGAAAACAATGATGATGATCAAGGTACTTGGATCAAGTTGCTCTTGAACTTGAAGGTCCACGAGGACACGCTCCGCACTGAGTGGTACGGCAACCTGTCATGGAAATCATGTTGTTAGACAACAATGAACTTTCGAACTATGAAGAAGCAATGCCGGGCCCAGATTCCAACAAATGGCTTGAAGCCATGAAATCCGAGATAGAATCCATGTATGAAAACAAAGTATGGACTTTGACAGACTTGCCCGATGATCGGCGAGCGATAGAAAACAAATGGATTTTTAAGAAGAAGACGGACGCGGATGCTAATGTTACCATCTATAAGGCTCGACCTGTCGCTAAGGGTTATCGACAAGTTCAAGGGATTGACTATGACGAGACATTCTCTCCCGTAGCGAAGCTAAAGTCCGTCCGAATCATGTTAGCAATTGCCGCATACTATGATTATGAGAAATGGCAGATGGACGTCAAAAAAGCATTCCTTAACGGACATCTTATGGAAGAGCTGTATATGATGCAGCCGGAAGGTTTTGTCGATCCTCAGAACGCTAACAAAGTATGCAAGCTCCAGCAATCCATTTATGGACTGGTGCAAGCATCTCGGAGTTGGAACATTCGCTTTGATGAGATGATCAAAGCGTTTGGGTTTATCTTGCGACTTATGGAGAAGCTGCGTTTACAAGAAAGTGAGTGGGAGCTCAGTAGCATTTCTCCTATTATATGTAGATGACATACTATTGATGGGAAATGATACAAAACTTCAGGACAGCATTAAGGCCTACTTGAATAATTTTTTTTCAATGAAGGACCTTGGAGAAGCTGCTTATATATTAGGCATCAAGATCTATAGAGATAGATCAAGACGCCTCATAGGTCTTTCACAAAGCACATACCTTGATAAGATTTTGAAGAGGTTCAAAATGGATCAGTCCAAGAAGGGTTCTTGCCTATGTTACAAGGTGTGAGATTGAGCTCGGCTCGACCACCCACCACGGCAAAAGATAAAGAAGAGATGAGTGTCATCCCTATGCTTCAGCCATAGGATCTATTATGTATGCCATGCTGTGTACTGCACCGATGTAAACCTTGCCGTAAGTTTGGTTGCAAGATACCAAAGTAATCCCGACAAGGAACACCGGACAGCGGTCAAGAATATCCCGGCACACGAAAGGACAAAGGACATGTTTCGTTTATGGAGGAGACGAAGAGCTCGTCAGAAGGGTTACGCCGACGCTTAGCTTCGACTCAGATCTGGATGACTCTAAGTCACAAACCGGATACGTGTATATGTTGAATGGTGGAGAAGTAAGCTGGTGCAGCTGCAAGCAGAGCGTCGTGGCGGGATCTACGTGTGAAGCGGAGTACATGGCAGCCTCGGAGGCAGCGCATGAAGCGATTTGGGTGAAGGAGTTCATCACCGACCTAGGAGTCATACCCAATGCGTCGGGGCCGATGAAACTCTTCTGTGACAACACTGGAGCTATTGCCCTTCCCAAGGAGCCCAGGTTTCACAAGAAGACCAGGCACATCAAGCGTCGTTTCAACTCCATCCGTGAAAATGTTCAAGATGGAGACATAGAGATTTGCAAAGTGCACACGGATCTGAATGTCGCAGATCCGTTGACTAAACCTCTCTCGCGTGCAAAACATGATCAACACCAGAACTCTATGGGTGTTCGATTCATCACAATGTAACTAGATTGGTGACTCTAGTGCAAGTGGGAGACTGTTGGAAATATGCCCTAGAGGCAATAATATAAAGTATTATTATATTTCAATGTTCATGATAATTGTCTTTTGTTCATGCTATAAGCAGTATTATCCGGAAATCGTAATACACGTGTGAACACTTAGACCACAAATGTCCCTAGTGAGCCTCTAGTAGACTAGCTCGTTGTGATCAACAGATAGTCATGGTTTCCTGACTATGGACATTGGATGTCGTTGATAACGGGATCACATCATTAGGAGAATGATGTGATGGACAAGACCCAATCCTAAGCATAGCATAAAAGATCGTGTAGTTCGTTTGCTAGAGCTTTGCCAATGTCAAGTATCTCTTCCTTCGACCATGAGATCGTGTAACTCCCGGTTACCGTAGTAATGCCTTGGGTGTATCAAACGTCACAACATAACTGGGTGACTATAAAGGTGCATTACAGGTATCCCCGAAAGTATCTGTTGGGTTGACACGGATTGAGACTGGGATTTGTCACTCCGTATGACGGAGAGGCATCTCTGGGCCCACTCGGTAATGCATCATCATAATGAGCTCATAGTGACCAAGGTATTGGCCACGGGATCATGCATTACGGTACGAGTAAAGTGACTTGCCAGTAACAAGACTGAACAAGGTATTGGGATACCGACGATCGAGTCTCGGGCAAGTAACGTACCGTTTGACAAAAGGAATTGAATACAGGGTTTGATCGAATCCTCGACATCATGGTTCAACCGATGAAATCATCGAGGAGCATGTGGGAGCCAACATGGGTATCCAGACCCCGCTGTTGGTTATTACCCGAGAGTCGTCTCGGTCATGTCTGCGTGTCTCCCGAACCCGTAGGGTCTACACACTTAAGGTTCGGTGACGCTAGGGTTATTAGGAAGACTAGTACGTGACTACCGAATGTTGTTCGGAGTCCCGGATGAGATCCCGGACGTCACGAGGAGTTCCAGAAGGGTCGGGAGCTAAAGATTTATATATGGGAAGTTGTTAAAAGGACACCGTAAAGTTTCGGGGGCATACCGGTATTGTACCGGGGCCACCGGAAGGGTTCCGGGGGTCTACCGGGAGGGGCCACCCCTCTTGGGGGGCCACTTGGGCTGCGTGGGGAGTTGGCCAGCCCCTGGTGGGCTTGGCGCACCCCCTCCCCTGGGCCCTTGCGCGTAGGGTTGAGGGGGAACCCTAGAGGGGGTGCCCCCCCTTGCTTGGGGGCAAGTCCCCCTCCCTTGGCCGCCGCCCCTCTAGATGGATCTAGAGGGCCGCCCCTCTCCTTCCCCTATAAATAGAGGGGTGAGGGGAGGGCAGCCGCACCCAAGCCAAGGCGCAGCCCTCCCTTCCCCAACACCTCTCCTCCCCCGTTGTGTGCTCGGCGAAGCCACTGCCGAGATCTTGCTTCTCCACCATCACCACGCCGTCGTGCTGCCGGTGGAGCTGTCTTCCTCAACCTCTCCTTCCTCCTTGCTGGATCAAGACGGAGGAGACGCCACCCGCACTGCACGTGTGTGTTGAACGCGGAGGTGCTGTCCGTTCAGCACTTGGTCATCGGTGATTCGAATCACGTCGAGTACGACTACATCATCACCTTGCAAGCTTCCGCACGCGATCTACAAGTGGTATGTAGATGCAAACTCTCTCCCGTGACTCGTTGCTTAGATGAACTCATAGATGGATCTTGGTGAAACCGTAGGAAAAATTTTAATTTTGTGCAACGTTCCCCAACAGTGGTATCAGAGCTAGGTCTATGCGTAGTTCTCTAATGCACGAGTAGAACACAATTTGTTGTGGGCGTGGATCTTGTCATCTTACTTGCCTCTACTAGTCTTTTCTTGCTCAACGGTATTGTGGGATGAAGCGGCCCGGACCAACCTTACACGTACGCTTACGTGAGACCGGTTCCACCGATTGACATGCACTAGTTGCATAAGGTGGCTGGCGGGTGTCTGTCTCTCCCACTTTAGTTGGAGCGGATATGATGAACATGGCCCTTATGAAGGGTAAATAGGAGTTGACAAAATCACGTTGTGGTGATTCGTAGGTAAGAAAACGTTCTTGCTAGAACCCAATCGCAGCCACGTAAAAGATGCAACAACAATTAGAGGACGCCTAACTTGTTTTTGCAGCGATTGATAATGTGATGTGATATGGCCGAAGTTGTGATGAATGATGAATTGTGATGTATGAGATCATGTTCTTGTAATAGGATTCACGACTTGCATGTCGATGAGTATGACAACCGCAGGAGCCATAGGAGTTGTCTTTATTTTTGTATGACCTGGTGTCATTGAAGAACGCCATGTAAACTACTTTACTTCATTGCTAAACGCGTTAGTCATAGAAGTAGAAGTAGTCGTTAGCGTGACAACTTCATGAAGACACGATGATGGAGATCATGATGATGGAGATCATGGTGTCAAGCCGGTGACAAGATGATCATGGAGCCCAAGATGGAGATCGATGGAGCTTTATGATATTGGCCATATCATGTCACAACTATATAATTGCATGTGATGTTTATTATGTTTATGCATCTTGTTTACTTAGGACGACGGTAGTAAATAAGATGATCCCTTACAAAATTTCAAGAAGTGTTCTCCCTAACGCGCACCGTTGCTACAGTTCGTCGCTTCTAAGCACCACGTGATGATCGGGTGTGATGGATTCTTACGCTCACATACAACGGTGTAAGACAGTTTTACACAAAAAAACACTTAGGGTTAACTTGACGAGCCTAGCATGTGCGCACATGGCCTCGAACACGGAGACCGAAAGGTCGAACACGAGTCATATGGAAGATACGATCAACATGAAGATGTTCACCGACGATGACTAGTCCGTCTCACGTGATGATCGGACACGGGCTAGTCGACTCGGATCGTGTAACACTTAGATGACTATAGGGATGTCTAATCTAAGTGGGAGTTCATAATTTGATTAGAACTTTATTATCATGAACATAGTCTAAAACCTTTGCAAATATGTCTTGTAGATCAATGGCCAACGCTAATGTCAACATGAACTTCAACGCTGCCCTAGAAAACCAAGCTGAAAGATGATGGCAGCAACTATACGGATCGGGTCCTAACCCGAGGATCATCCTCATAGCTGCCGGAAGCAATATGTCCTAGAAGGACCGCTAGGTGACGCTTCCGTCGAGCAGAACCAAGACGTTATGAACGCTTGGCAAGCTCGTCTTGATGATTACTCCCTCGCTCAAGGCGGCATGCTTTACAGACTTAGAACCGGGCTCCAAAAGCGTTTTGAGCACCACGGAGCATATGAGATGTTCAAGAGCTGAAACTAGTTTTCCAAGCTCATGCCCGGTCGAGAGATATGATGTCTCCGACAAGTTCTACAGCTTGTAAGATGGAGGAGAACAGTTACACGGTGAGCACATCCTCAAGATGTCCAGGTTGCACAACCGTATGACCCAAATGAACAATAACCTCCCAGATGAGGCGGTCATTGACAGAATCCTCGATCGCTCCCACCAAGCTACAAGAGCTTTGTGATGAACTACAACATGCGGGATGGTAAAGAACATTCTGAAGTGTTCTCGATCTCAAGTCAGCAGAGGCTGAAATCAAGAAAGAACATCAAGTGTTGATGGTCAATAAGACCACTAAGTTCAAGAAGGGCAACGGTAAAAAGAACTTCAAGAAGGACGGCAAAGATGTTGCGCTACCTAAGCCGCCGCTTGGGAAGAAGTCAAAGAATGGACCCAAGCCTGAGATTGAGTGCTTTTATTGCAAGGGGAAGGGTCACTAGAAGCGGAACTGCCCCAAATACTTAGCGGATAAGAAGGCCGGCAACACCAAAGGTATATTTGATATACATGTAATTGATGTGTACCTTACCAAGACTCATAGTAACTCCCGGTATTTGATACGGTGCCGTTGCTCATATTTGTAACTCACAGCAGGAGCTGCGGAATAAACGGAGATCGGCGAAGGACGAGGTGACGATGCGTCGGGAATGGTTCCAGAGTCGATGTGATCGCCGTCGCACGCTGCCTCTACATTTACCTCGGGATTAGTTTTGAACCTCAATAATTGTTATTTAGTGCCAAGTTTGAGCATGAACATTGTATCCGGATCTCGCTTAATACGAGATGGCTACTCATTTAAGTCTGAGAATAATGGTTGTTCGATTTATATGAGAGATATGTTTTATGGTCATGCTCCGATGGTCAATGGTTTATTCTTAATGAATCTCGAGCGTAATCTTACACATGTTCATAGTGTGGATGCCAAAAGATGTAAAGTTGATAACGATAGTCCCACATACTTGTGGCATCGCCGCCTTGGTCACATTGGTGTCAAGCGCATGAAGAAGCTCCATGCTTGATGGACTTTAGAGTCTCTTGATTATGAATCGCTTGACACATGCGAGCCATGCCTCTTAGGCAAAATGACCAAGACTCCGTTCTCCAAACAATGGAGCGAGCAACCAACTTGTTGGAAATCATACATACCGATGTAAAAGCGGTCCAATGAGCGTTGAGGCTCATGGAGGATATCGTTATGTTCTCACTCTCACGATGACTTGAGTAGATATGGGTATGTCTACTTAATGAAACACAAGTCCGAGACCTTTGAAAAGTTCAAGGAATTTCAGAATGAGGTGGAGAATCAACATGACCGAAAGATAAAGTTCCTACGATCGATCGTGGAGGAGAATACTTAAGTCACGAATTTGGTACACACTTAAGAAAATGTGGAATCGTTTCACAACTCACGCCGCTGGAACACCTCAAATAAACGGTGTGTCCGAACGTCAGAATCGCACTCTATTGGATATGGTGCGGTCTATGATGTCTCTTACCGATTTACCGCTATCATTTTGGGGATACGCCTAGAGATAGCTACATTCACTTTAAATAGGGCACCGCCTAAATCCGCTGAGACGACACCGTATGAATTATGGTTTGGGAAGAAACCTAAGCTCGTCGTTTCTAAAAGTTTGGGGATGCGATGCTTATGTCAAGAAACTTCAACCCGAAAAGCTTGAACCCAAGTCGGAAAAATGCGTATTCATAGGATACCCTATGGAAACTGCCGGGTATACCTTCTACTTAAGATCCGAAGGCAAGATCTTTGTTGCCAAGAACGGATGCTTTACGAAAAAGAGTTTCTCTCGAAAGAAGTAAGTGGGAGGAAAGTAGAACTCGATGAAGTACTACCTCTCGAACGGGAAAGTGGTGCAGCGCAGAAACCGCTCTGTGATGCCCACGCCAACCAAGAGGAAAACAATGATGATGATCAAGGTACTTGGATCAAGTTGCTCTTGAACTTGAAGGTCCACGAGGACACGCCCGCACTGAGTGGTACGGCAACCCTGTCATGGAAATCATGTTGTTAGACAACAATGAACCTTCGAACTATGAAGAAGCAATGGCGGGCCCAGATTCCAACAAATGGCTTGAAGCCATGAAATCCGAGATAGAATCCATGTATGAAAACAAAGTATGGACTTTGACAGACTTGCCCGATGATCGGCGAGCGATAGAAAACAAATGGATTTTTAAGAAGAAGACGGACGTGGATGCTAATGTTACCATCTATAAGGCTCGACTTGTCGCTAAGGGTTATCGACAAGTTCAAGGGATTGACTACGACGAGACATTCTCTCCCGTAGCGAAGCTAAAGTCCGTCCGAATCATGTTAGCAATTGCCGCATACTATGATTATGAGATATGGCAGATGGACGTCAAAACAACATTCCTTAACGGACATCTTAAGGAAGAGCTGTATATGATGCAGCCGGAAGGTTT
Source organism: Aegilops speltoides (assembly GCA_021437245.1). Lineage (NCBI taxonomy): Eukaryota > Viridiplantae > Streptophyta > Magnoliopsida > Poales > Poaceae > Aegilops > Aegilops speltoides. The sequence continues at coordinate 69,150 of JAHHZJ010001141.1, read as the reverse complement.
TGTCGATCCTCAGAACGCTAACAAAGTATGCAAGCTCCAGCGATCCATTTATGGACTGGTGCAAGCATCTCGAGTTGGAACATTCGCTTTGATGAGATGATCAAAGCGTTTGGGTTTATGCGACTTATGGAGAAGCTGCGTCTACAAGAAAGTGAGTGGGAGCTCAGAGCATTTCACCTATTATATGTAGATGACATACTATTGATGGGAAATGATACAAAACTTCGGACAGCATTAAGGCCTACTTGAATAAGTGTTTTTCAATGAAGGACCTTGGAGAAGCTGCTTATATATTAGGCATCAAGATCTATAGAGATAGATCGAGACGCCTCATAGGTCTTTCACAAAGCACATACCTTGATAAGATTTTGAAGAGGTTCAAAATGGATCAGTCCAAGAAGGGTTCTTGCCTATGTTACAAGGTGTGAGATTGAGCTCGGCTCGACCACCACCACGGCAAAAGATAAAGAAGAGATGAGTGTCATCCCTATGCTTCAGCCATAGGATCTATTATGTATGCCATGTCAGTGTACCGACTGATGTAAACCTTGCCGTAAGTTTGGTTGCAAGATACCAAAGTAATCCCGCAAGGAACACCGGACAGCGGTCAAGAATATCTTGAAGTACCTGAAAAGGACAAAGGACATGTTTCTCGTTTATGGAGGAGACGAAGAGCTCGTCGTAAAGGGTTACGCCGACGCTAGCTTCGACTCAGATCTGGATGACTCTAAGTCACAAACCGGATACGTGTATATGTTGAATGGTGGAGAAGTAAGCTGGTGCAGCTGCAAGCAGAGCGTCGTGGCGGGATCTACGTGTGAAGCGGAGTACATGGCAGCCTCGGAGGCAGCGCATGAAGCGATTTGGGTGAAGGAGTTCATCACCGACCTAGGAGTCATACCCAATGCGTCGGGGCCGATGAAACTCTTCGTGACAACACCGGAGCTATTGCCCTTGCCAAGGAGCCTGGTTTCACAAGAAGACCAGCACATCAAGCGCCGCTTCAACTCCATCCGTGAAAATGTTCAAGATGGAGACATAGAGATTTGCAAAGTGCACATGGATCTGAATGTCGCAGATCCGCTGACTAAACCTCTCTCAAGCAAAACATGATCAACACCGAACTCTATGGGTGTTCGATTCATCACAATGTAACTAGATTGGTGACTCTAGTGCAAGTGGGAGATGTTGGAAATATGCCCTAGAGGCAATAATAAAAGTATTATTATATTTCAATGTTCATGATAATTGTCTTTTTGTTCATGCTATAACTGTATTATTCGGAAATCGTAATACACGTGTGAATACTTAGACCACAAATGTCCCTAGTGAGCCTCTAGTAGACTAGCTCGTTGTGATCAACAGATAGTCATGGTTTCCTGACTATGGAGATTTGATGTCGTTGATAACGGGATCACATCATTAGGAGAATGATGTGATGGACAAGACCCAATCCTAAGCATAGCATAAAAGATCGTGTAGTTCGTTCTCTAGAGCTTTGCCAATGTCAAGTATCTCTTCCTTCGACCATGAGATCGTGTAACTCCCGGTTAACGTAGGAATGCCTTGGGTGTATCAAACGTCACAACATAACTGGGTGACTATAAAGGTGCATTACAGGTATCCCCGAAAGTATCTGTTGGGTTACCACGGATCGAGACTGAGATTTGTCACTCCGTATGACGGAGAGGTATCTCTGGGCCCACTCGGTAATGCATCATCATAATGAGCTCAAAGTGACCAAGGTGTTGTCCACGGGATCATGCATTACTGATGCGAGTAAAGTGACTTGCGGGTAACGAGACCGAACAAGGTATTGGGATACCGACGATCGAAGTCTCGGGCAAGTAACGCACCGCTTGACAAAAGGAATTGAATATGTGGTTTGATCGAATCCTCGACATCGTGGTTCAACCGATGAAATCATCGAGGAGCATGTGGAGCCAACATGGGTATCCGACCCGCTGTTGGTTATTGCCCGAGAGTCGCCTCGGTCATGTTTGCGTGTCTCCAACCCGTAGGGTCTACACACTTAAGGTTCGGTGACGCTTAGGGTTATTAGGAAGACTAGTACGTGACTACGAATGTTGTTCGAGTCCCTGATGAGATCCCTGACATCACGAGGAGTTCCTAAGGGTCCGGAGGTAAAGATTTATATATGGGAAGTTGTTAAAAGGACACCGGAAAGTTTCGGGCATACTGGTATTGTCTGGGGCCACCTAAGGGTTCCGGGTCCACTGGAGGGGCCACCCCTCTGGGGCCACCTGGGCTGCGTGGGGAGTTGGCCAGCCCCGGTGGGCTTGGTGCACCCCTTCCCCGGCCCTTGCGCCTAGGGTTGAGGGGGAACCCTAGAGGGCGCCCCTTGCTTGGGGGCAAGTCCCCCTCCCTTGGCCGCCGCCCCCCTCTAGATGGATCTAGAGGGGCCGGCCCCCTTCTCCCTTCCCCCTATAAATAGAGGGGTGAGGGGAGGGCAGCCGCACCCAAGCCAAGATGATAGAGGCAAAGGTGTCCCGTCTTTCGATGAGATGGTGGCTATCGTTTTGGATGAAGTCGACTTTGATGATCCGACTACGAACGTGCGAGGACGTCGCGCCTTAGCAATCGCTAAACCAACTCCGAGAGGTTATTGACCACGCCGGAGCACGATCAACCTTAATACGAAGGTCTGTTTCCTGCAGGCAAACGAAGAACAAGCAAGAAACTAAGTTTGCAATCTGGATATTGCAAATATAAGAGGAAAGCTTTATTGATCAAGGTGGGGTTCTGTGACGCCTTTGTCTGGTCGTGGAACACAAACGGCACGCGGTTGCAGCTATGGCGAACTTTTAATCTAAACAAAACCCAAAGTCTAAACAAAGGCCCTAAGGGCTGTATATATGGAGGAAGAGGGGTGAATTTCGTGGCCCTTGGTGGAGGGGTCCAAACTAACCCTATCTCTTGTTTCCCCACACATACGGACTCTAAAAATAGCCTATACTAATGTATTTCGAAATTACATGGGCCTGGCCCAATAATAAGGTGACGCAGCACCTAGAATAGCCTCTGGACGAAATTTATGAAGTGGCATCTTGTATATTTCGTCCAAGGCTTCATGCACTCATTATGGTGGCTTCAAAGTCCTGAAATCATCACTTGTAACTCCATTCTTGTCCCCTTAGCATGCCATCATCTCCATGCTTGTTCTTGCTCCAATGTTCATCCTTCTCTAAGCTAGGCCCATCATTTGTAAGCAAAACAAATGTATCCAATTTAGGCAACATCATATTCTCATGAACATTAGAATCGTTACCAAGAAACGAATGTACGGTGTAATTTAGTTGGCGTCTTGAGCTCTAGTAATTGGTCCAAGATGTATAGCAGCAGGGCTGTGGGTGTAACAATGGTATTGATGTCCTCATCATCCTCCCTTCTTGAAATGAAGTCGCCCTCGACGGAAGTTCATCTTCCTCACCCAAGTATGGCTTCAAATCTGCAATGTTAAAAGTGGGACTAACCCCAAAATCTGCAGCAGCTCAAGTTTATATGCATTATCATTTACTTTCTCCAACACCTTAAAGGGACCAGCAAGACGTGGCATTAGCTTTGATTTGCGCAAATCAGAAATCTATCCTTACGCAAATGTAACCAAACAAGATCTTCGTGCAAACACAACATGTTTTCTACCCTTATCTCCAAAGAAGTTTATATTTAGCATTCATACGCTCGATGTTTTCCTTAGTTAACTCATGCATTTTTAAAATCAATTCAGCACGTTCTTTAGCATCAAAATTAACCTTCTCCAAGATGGAAGAGGCAACAAATCAATAGGTGCACGAGGTAGGAAACCATACACAACTTCAAAAGGGCACATCTTAGTAGTAGAATGCAATGAACGATTATAAGCAAATTCAATATGAGGCAAGCATTCCTCCCACATTTTCTTATTATTCTTTAGAACAGCCCTAAGCATAGTAGACAATGTTCTATTGACTACTTCAGTTTGTCCATCGGTTTGGGGTGACAAGTAGTACTAAAAGCAGTTTAGTCCCCAACTTAGCCCATAAACATCTCCAAAAGTGGCTAAGAAATTTAGTATCACGATCTGAAACAATAGTATTTGGCACACCATGCAAGCTTAATAATTTCACGAAAGAACAAATCAGCAACATTGATAGCATCATCGCTTTTATGACATGGTATAAAGTGTGCCATTTTCGAGAATCTATCCACGACAACAAATATGTTATCCTCCCTTCTTTGTTCTAGGTAAACCTAAAACAAAGTCCATAGATATATCCTCCCAAGGAACACTAGGTACAGCAAAGGCATATATAAACCATGAGGATTGAGTCGTGACTTAGCTTTTTGACATGTAGTGCAGCGAGCAATAAAACGCTCAACATCCCGCCTCATCTTTGGCCAAAAGAAATGTGTAGCAAGTACGCCCTCCGCCTTCTTCACGCCAAAGTGTCCTTTAGTCCTCCTCCATGCGCCTCCTGCAACAACAAAAGACGAACGGAGCTAGCTGGAATGCATAGCTTGTTAGCACGGAACACAAATCCATCATTAACGACAAACTTGTTCCATGTTCTTCCTTCTTTACAATTCTGCAATACTTCTTTAAAATTAGCATCATGCACATATTGATCTTTGATGGTCTCCAAACCAAATATTTTGAAGTCAAGTTGTGAAAGCATAGTATAGCGACGAGACAATGCATCAACAATAACATTTTCTTTACCCTTTTTGTGTTTAATGACATAAGGGAAAGTCTCAATGAACTCAACCCATTTAGCATGTCTACAATTCAGTTTAGCTTGACTTTTAATATGTTTCAAAGATTCATGATCAGAATGTATAACAAATTTTTTGGGCCAAGGAAACTCCTCACTTGTGTGACCGTTTTGGGCTGCGGCCAACTCTCAATAGCTTCAATCTTGGCTTTATCAACTTCAATTCCCTGTGGAGTAACAACATAGCCAAGAAAAGATACTCGGTCGGTGCAAAAGGTGCACTTCCCAAGGTTACCAAACAAACGTGCATCACGTAAAGCATTAAAAACAGCATGTAAAGGTTCCAAATGTTCTTCCAAAGATTTGCTATAAATCAGTATATCATCAAAATAGACTACCACAAATCGTCCAATGAAAGCACGTAAAACTTTGTTCATTAATCTCATGAAAGTACTAGGTGCATTAGTTAACCCAAAAGGCATGACTAACCACTCATATAATCCAAACTTAGTTTTAAATGTTGTTTTCCATTCATCTCCCAATTTCATACGAATTTGATGGTATCCACTACGCAAATCAACTTTGGAGAATATTGTAGAGCCACTCAATTCATCAAGCATATCATCTAGCCTCGGAATAGGGTGACGATAACGAATAGTAATATTATTAATGCCTCTACAATCAACACACATACGTGACGCACCATCCTTTTTCGCACTAGAATAATAGGAACAGACAAGGACTAAGGGATTCGCGTATATAACCTTTGTCGAGCAGCTCCATGACTTGACGATAATCTCCTTCGCCTCCTCCGGATTGGTACGGTATGGTGCACAGTTGGGTAATGATGCACCGAATTAAGTCAATTTGATGCTCAATCCTCGAATAGGTGGTAATCCCGGTGGCACGCCTTGTGGAAAGACGTCGTGAACTCCCAAAAATGTTAGTGACAGCAGGGGCAAAGAGGAAGGCACGCCCTCGAATGAAAATAATGCCTCTTTGCACACAAAAGCATAGCAAATAGATTTGCTAAAATCTAGCTCATCAATATCAGATTTGGTGGCAAGTAAACATGCACTTTTCAATTTAATTTCAGAAGCAACAATAGATGGTTTATTAGGCTTCATGTGTTGCTCAAATTCTTTTGCCACAATGTGATTTTCACTCTTATTTTTCTCCTATTTTGCTTTATTGGCTCTATTAATATCATCTTTCAAAATGGACTCAGGAGTCATAGGAAGCAAAGTAATATTTTTATCCTTATGAACAAGAGTATACTGATTGTTTCTACCATGGTGTACAGAATTTTTATCAAATTGCCATGGTCTACCAAGTAACAAGGAACATGCTTGCATAGGTACCACATCACAATCAACATAATCAGCATATGTAGAGATACTAAAATGCACACGTAACAAGACGTGTTACCTTAACCTTGCCGCTGTTGTTGAACCATTGGATGTAGTAAGGATGTGGATGTGGTCTTGTGGTGAGAGATAGCTTCTCCACCATCTCCATGCTAGCCAAGTTGTTGCAGCTCCCTCCATCTATGATGACGCTAATAGAACGCTCCTTCACAACTCCCTTTGTATGGAACAAATTATGCCTCTGATTTTGCTCACTTGTGTAACTCTGCACACTCAAAACACGTTGAGCAACTAAACATTCATACCGCCAAAGATCTTCAAGAGCCATGTATTGTGTCTCATGATCGTAATCATCTCCACCGTGTTCCTCATGTGTAAGAAGAGCCAAAGTCTCCTCATCATAGTCACTAGCGGACTCATACCCACCATCCTCGGTAGCAATCATCACACGCTGAGATTTGCATTCTCTCAAAAATGTCCTCTTCCCTTACAACGACGACAAATAATATCACTTGTGTGCCCTGCTGACGCCATGGAAGAAGAAGAGCTCTTAGCACGCCTGACAGTGTGCTCTTGGCGATAGTGGTGGTTGTGCCTGCTTTCTTGTATCACGGTTGGAGGTGGCACCAAGGAGGTGATGGTGCAAAGGAAGTAGATGATGCACGTGGTGTCCATGATGAAGGTCGACCTGCGAGAAAAGTTAGTGCGCGCCAATGCCCGCGATCCTGACTTCACGCTCAGCTTTACAAGCAAGATGGAATAAACGAGTGATATTATTATAATCCTTATAGTCTAGAATGGTCTGAATATCTCTATTTAATCCACCCGTAAAACGTGCAAGCATAGCTTCATTCTCCTCAACAATACCACATCTAATCAAGCCAGTTTGTAATTCCCGATAATATTCTTCTACAGAATTTTTACCTTGTCTTAAGCGCTGCAATTTTTGAAGTAATTCACGTTGATAATATGGTGGAACCCAACGAGTACGCATAGCAGTTTTCAAAGCAGCCCAAGTAGTGGGACAGATATAATCTACAATGTTCGCACCACTAAACACATGCAAAGCTAGTGAAAGCACAAACAAAGCAGCAGAACACGCCTCTCCTCGTGATATTGTAAACATGTAAATCGTTGTTCAGTTTCTAACTCCCAAGTAAGATATATATCAAGAACATATCTACCCTCAAATGGTGGAATATTCAATTTCAGTTTAGGGAGATGGTCATGATCTCAGACTGAGGGGGAGCCCTAACATTGCCATTATTTGCATGTGGGCGACCTGGTGGTTGTGGTGCTGGTGGTTGCACGTAGTTCGATGTTGATCAACCTCATCCTCGTAATCTCCCACATAATCATCCTCCTCGGTACCAGCAGCAGCAGCAGAGCAGGAGCCAAAGAAGCACCAACAGCAGAGCAATGCACCAGAATTTTGTCCTGCTCAATAGGAACACGCCGAGCTCGTCCCATACCGATTCGGAAGGGGCGTCGTTGTTGTCGTTCTTGAGGTGCGATAGGTGCAGCCGGCGGTGGTTGTGGAAAACGCGAGCAATTCATCAAACTTGCTATCAAGCTTTGTTTCAAACGCCTTCTCAATGCCATCTATCTTCTCCATGGCCTCGTCAAATCTGTTGAGCACATCTTGCACCTGTCCAATCATCATTTGTGAAACTTATCATGTAGCCGTTTGTTCGTCGTGTTCTCCCAATCAGTCTCATTGGCTTGTGATCCTACCATGGTTAGCAGCAAATAGAAACACACAAGAATATGATCCTACAGACTACTAAGAAGTGGTGGTGGTGTATCACAAACCCGCAAGCAAATCTCAAATTCTTACCAGTTCTACCCAAAGAAGGTGGTGACCGCAACCGCTGTAGTCAAAACTCTCAAAGCTTGGATATAGATTACGGGGAGAATCAAACGCACGACGAGATGTATGTGGAGCTGGGAAGGCTTATAATATGGTAGCAAAAAAAAAGGTCAAGAATAATCAATTTAGAGATGCAAAGTTGAATAAACGCCAACGACGGTATCTTGTTGGTCCTAGGCTAGACCGTGCTAGAGACGCGAGTCCGAACACTAACAAAATCACGGCGCTGCACGTAAACAAGGAAAAAGCACACTCTGAATTTTTTTTTCTTTTTGTTTTTTTTGCCGCTTTTTTTTTGCGAAAAATCACTATAATGGCGAGTGTCTCAAAACTCTTCCCAGTGTCAAACCGACAGATGGGCTAAAATTTTTTCGACCAATTTTTTTTCGATCGCCTGACCCAAAAACTGAAACGGGTCAAAAAACTTTCTATAACGGCGATCGCTCAATACGCTTAGAAGCACCTAAAAATAGGATAGCCGTAAAATTTTTGTCCCGTGCGCTTTTGGAAAATTTTGGGCCTAAACGGAGGGTGGTTTCGGACTTTTTTTGAAACCAACCTCTTCTACGGACGGCAAAAGATTGCTGGAATCAAGCCTACTCGCATAAGGAAACACGAATCGAAAACTAGATGGATCCTGAAAACAAACCTAATATGCAAGGAACTCGGGTTGGTGGTGGATATATGGTGGTAGATGGCAGCGGTGGTGATATATGGAAGCGGTGGTGGTATATGGATACGGATCCGAAGCGGTGGCGGATAAGCGGTGGTAGTATATGGATACGGATTCGAAGCGGTGGCGGATAAGCGGTGCTGGTAGATGGCAATGCGATGATAATGGTGCGGCAAAAGGCGTGACAACTTATGACCGTAACTCAAACTCTAAAAGACTAGACTCTAAGACCAGAACTAGACACGGCGATGCAACCGCAAATTCAACAATGCAAATACGAAAAAGATTATGCAAATGCTCGACTTGTTCGGATAGGATGAACTAACCCTAATTTTTTTGTGGCTTTTTCGTGGACTATAGGTATGAAGAATGACTCGATCTAAACTACAAAAAACTGTAAAATCTCACCGAGCAACCTGGAAATCTGATACCACTTGATAGAGGCAAAGGTGTCCCGTCTTTCGATGAGATGGTGGATTTTGCTTTGGTGGAAGTCGACTTTGACGATCCGACTACGAACGTGCAAGGACGTCGCGCCTTAGCGATCGCTAAACCAACTCCGAGAGGTTATTGACCACGCCGGAGCACGATCATCCTGACCACGAAGGTCTGTTTCCTGCAGGCAAACGAAGAACAAGCAAGAAACTAAGATTGCAATCTGGATATTGCGAATATAAGAGGAAAGCTTTATTGATCAAGGTGGGGTTCTGTGACGCCTTTGTCTGGTCGTGGAACACAAACGAAGTACGCGAATTTGCAGCTATGGCAAACTTTTAATCTAAACAAAACCCAAAGTCTAAACGGTGCCCTAAGGGCTGTATATATGGAGGAAGAGGGGGTGAATTTCGTGGCCCTTGGTGGAGGGGTCCGAAACTAACCCTATCTCTTGTTTCCCCACACATACGGACTCTAAAAATAGCCTATACTAATGTATTTCGAAATTACATGGGTCTGCCCAATAATAAGGTGACGAGCACCTAGAATAGCCTCTGGACGAAATTTATGAAGTGGCATCTTGTATATTTCGTCCAAGGCTTCATGCACTCATTATGGTGGCTTCAAAGTCCTGAAATTATCACTTGTAAATCCATTCTTGTCCCCCTTGCGCATGCCATCATCTCCATGCTTGTTCTTGCTCCAATGTTCATCCTTCTCCAAGCTAGGCCCTTCATTTGTAAGCAAAACAAATGTATCCAATTTAGGCAGCATCATATTCTCATGAACATTAGAATCATTACCAAGAAACGAAAGTACCTGGTAATTCAGTTGGCGTGCGCGAGCTCTAGTAATTGGTCCAGTATGTATAGCAGCAGGGGCTGTGGGTGTAACAATGGTATTGATGTCCTCATCAGCTAATGTCTATAAGCAATATAATCTCTTGAATTTCCTTCAAAAGGAAGTGCCAACGGGTTTAGAAACTTGTCTGAAAAACAGCGATGAATGATGTTCTTTGACTTTCGTACCAAAAAGTCCTGCTTAAGGTCAGATTTGAGGGTACTCAGCCTCCGGTGCAAGCCGAGTATTTTTGATTCGCACGCCGCCATGAGCAGTTTGAGTACTTATGGGTCCGACACGGACTCCGAATGACAAAATTATGACCGTTTTAGTGAACATTTGTCCATTCTATGGAAGTCCTTGAAAGTACTTTATTTTCCCGTGCGCTTTTTACCTAACCGCCCCAAAATTTCTTGTCCTCTTTAGTGGAGATATCATATCCACATATATATTAACCGATGCCAGGAATGCCCTTTTGTTCTTGGCTTTCACGCGCATGAGTTACAGCATGCCATCCGGCAAAAACATGGAGAATAAGGCATATAGCCGCTGGATTTTCTTCAATTTACGGCCAAATGAGATTGCCCAGATCATAGAGCATCTGCAGAAAGGTACGTTTGTCCCTACCAGGGGGCTAATGTCTATAAGCAACATAATCTCTGGAATTTCCTTCAAAAGGAAGTGCCAATGGGTTCGTAAACTTGTCCAAAAACAAAGAACGAATGATGTTCTTTGACTTTCGTGCCAAAAAGTCCCGCTTAAGGCCGATTTGAGGGTACTCCGACTCTGGCGCAAGCGGGAGTATTTTCTGATTCATATACTGGGCGCGAGCAGTTTGAGTACTTGTTGGTCCCAAGACGGACTCAATGACAAAATTATGACCGTTTTAGTGAACATCTGTCCATTCTATGGCAGTCCTTGAAAGTACTTCATTTTCCCGTGCGCTTTTTGCCTGACCGCCCCAAAATTTCTTGTCCTCTATAGTGGAGATATTTTTTCCACATATATGTTGACCGATACTAGGAATGCCCTTTTGTTCTTGGCTTTCACGCGCATGAGTTACAAAGATGCCATCCGCTAAAACAAGGAGAATAGGGCATGTAGCCGCTGGATTTTCTTCAATTTACGCCAAATGAGATTGCCTTGATCATAGAGCATCTGCAGAATGTACATTTGTCCCTACCGGGGCTAATGTCTATAAGCAACATAATCTCTGGAATTTCCTTCAAAAGGAAGTGCCAATGGGTTCGTAAACTTGTCTCAAAAAACAATGATTTAATGATGTTCTTTGAATTTCAGGGCCAAAAAGTCCTGCTTAAGGCCGTATTTGAGGGTACTCCGGGCCTCTTGGTGCAAGCGAGGAGTATTTTCTGGATTCGCACGCTCGTCGCTAGAAGTTTGAGTACTTGTGGGTCCGACACGGACTCCGAATGAAAAAATTATGACCGTTTTAGTGAACATCTGTCCATTCTATGGAAGTCCTTGAAAGTACTTCATTTTCCCATGCGCTTTTTGCCTAACCGCCCCAAAATTTCTTGTCCTCTATAGTGGAGATATCGTTTCCACATAGATATTGACCGATGCCAGGAATGCCCTTTTGTTCTTGGCTTTCACGCACATGAGTTACAAAGATACCATCCGCCAAATCAAGGAGAATAAGGCATATAGCCGCTGGATTTTTTTCAACTTACGGCCAAATGAGATTGCCCGGATCATAGAGCATCTGCAGAAAGGTACGTTTGTCCCAACCAGGGGGGCTAATGTCTATAAGCAACATAATCTCTCGAATTTCCTTCAAAAGGAAGTGCCAATGGGTTCGTAAACTTGTCCGAAAAACAATGATTTAATGATGTTCTTTGACTTTCAGGCCAAAACGTCCCGCTTAAGGCCGATTTGAGGGTACTCGGGACTCTGGCGCAATCGAGGAGTTATTTCTGATTTGCACGCCGGGCGCGAGCAGTTTGAGTACTTGTGGGTCCGACACGGACTCAATGACAAAATTATGACCGCTTTAGTGAACATCTATCCATTCTATGGCGTCCTTGAAAGTACTTCATTTTCCGTGCGCTTTTGCCTAACCGCCCCAAAATTTCTTGTCCTCTATAGTGGAGATATCGCTTCCACATAAATATTGACCGATGCCATGAATGCCCTTTTGTTCTTGGCTTTCACGCCGCATGAGTTACAGATGCCATCCGCCAAATCAAGGAGAATAAGGCATATAGCCATGGATTTTTTTCAATTTACAGCCAAATGAGATTGCCCGGATCTTAGAGCATCTGCAGAAAGGTACGTTTGTCCCTACCAGGGGGGCTAATGTCTATAAGCAACATAATCTCTCGAATTTCCTTCAAAAGGAAGTGCGAATGGATTCTGAAACTTGTCTGAAAAACAGCGACGAATGATGTTCTTTGACTTTTAGGGCCAAAAAGTCCTGCTTAAGGCCATATTTGAGGGTACTCCAGGCTTCCTGGCGCAAGCGGGGAGTATTTTCTGGATTCGCACGCTCGGTGCGAGCAGTTTGAGTACTTATGGGTGCGACAGGGACTCAGAATGACAAAATTATGGCCGTTTTAGTGAACATGTGTCCATTCTATGGCAGTCCTTGAAAGTACTGCATTTTCCCGTGCGCTTTTTGCCTAAACGCCCCAAAATTTCTTGTCCTCTATAGTGGAGATATCATTCCCACATATATATTGACTGATGCCAGGAATGCCCTTTTGTTCTTGGCTTTCACGTGCATGAGTTACATGATGAGGACATGACTACCTTGGATATGACCAAAAATATTGCATACATGCATATTTGTCAGGTGATTTCTAGTGCAAACTATTCAATAATCTATTTATGTTATCCAGAACAAAAATACTTCACACACTTTTGTGTTTTGTCTAATTGCAGGTGTATGGGACATTTGTACAATCCACATATGAAGATAAGGAAGAAAGAGATGTTTATTTGCTGTTCAAAAAGTTCTCTCATGTCACTTTTGGCCCAAGAGAAGATAGAGTCCAAGTCTCTCACGTTTTGGACTCAGATTCGGACTGCACAGACATACCTGACTCAAAACGCCAACAACTTTTTCATACGGACTCCGAATTGGGTGATTCTTTTTTTGTTGGAAAGTAGATTTCATGCTCTTTCCAGCACAATTGGAATAACCTTAAAATCCGTCCGTAGCGTTGAGTTATGGACGAAACAATCTGACGCTGCAGCAGAATCCGAGTCAAACTACAAGTTCAAAGGTGTTACGTCACCTCCACTTGGGCCCATGAGCCTTGTACGACCTAGGGTTAGTTTTTGGCTGCCTTGGGACGTCCTCCCACCTCCTTGGCCGCCACCCCTTGCTCCTATATAAGTAGATCCATCTAGTAGCTTTTCCCTTGGGATTTGTTTAGTTAAAGTTAGCCATTGCAACTTCGTACTTCGCTTGTGTCCAACGACTGCACCAAGACCGCTTACGGATCCCCACCTTTATCAATACTTCATACATACTCGTAATATTCAGATTGCTTTTATCATATTCTTACTTGTTCTTCGATTGCTTGCAGGAATAGACCTACGTGGTCAGGTTGATTGTGCTCCGGCGTGGTCAACAACCTCTCGGAGTTGGTTTAGCGATTGCTAAGGCGCAACGTCGTGCACGTTTGTAGTCGGATCGTCAAAGTCGTCTCCACCAAATCGATAGTTATCATCTCATCGAAATATCGGGACACCCTCGCCTCTATCAAGTGGTATCAGATTTTCAGGTTGCTCGGTGAGATTTTACAGTTTTTCATAGTTTAGATCGCATCTGTCATTCATACCTACAGTCCATGAAAAAGCCACAAAAAAAAGTTAGATTTGTTCATCCTTTATCCAAGCCAGTCTGAGCCTTTGCAATTTTCTATTCATTGCTTGCATAGTTGAATTATCGGTTGCATCGTCGTGTCGCTTGCTGGTCTTAGTGTCTAGTTCCTTTAGAGTTTCGAGTTCTGCTCACATTAGTCACGCCGCTGCATCATTATCCCTTCCGCTGTCGACCATCCCATCCATTAATTTTCACCACGCTACGCCTGCTCAAAGGTCATAATCATAGTTGAGGTCATTCACATCTTCGCCGATCCAATCTGCATCTTATCTAGTTTGTCTTGGAAAGAAGGAGGAAAAAGAGAGAAAAAGAGAGAAAAAAGGAAAGAAAAAAAGAAAAGAGAGAGAAGAAAAAAAAAACGTGAGAAAAAAAAGAGAGAAGAAAAAACGGATCTATCTAGAATCAATCTCGTACTGAATTCGGATTGAATCTGCTTTATGACTGCTCAATAAAACAGGTGTATCTTCTTCATACGAAGTCCGTTTTGGCACCGTGAGTACTCAAATTGAAGCTAGCGACGAGCCGCATCTAAATAGTTGCAGAAGCTGGTTCAATATTTGACACCTCAAAATCGGCTTCTAAATAGGTCTTTTTGCTCTCCGAAGTTCGTGAACACAGCTTGTTCCAATATTTCAGGCCAGTTTTAAAATTATTTGACTCCTTATATCAACTCGGAATTGAGTGATTCTTTTCTCATTGGAAAGCTTGAGTTAGTAGCATTCTTTGAAAGAATTTATCATAAAATTGGCTCAAACTTTTCAAGAGGAAAGTTTGAGAGAGAGAGTTGTTGTATATCCTGCTTGGTAGTTGTTTTTCATCATTATCTTCACTACCGCCAGATCTTCACTTCTATCTTGCTGTCAAGAGCTACTTAGTATCCTTCATTGATGCTAGTTGTGCTACGCCGTGACCTCATTAGTGTTCTAGGCTCGCGTCTCTAGTCCGGTCTAGCCTAGGACCAGCACAAGATCGTCGTTGAGCGCTTATTCAACATTGCATCTTTGAATTGAATATTGCTAAATTTTTGCTACCATATATAGCCAACCCAGCTCCACATATTTCTAAACCGTATACGTCGCTTCCACAGCAATCGCTTTACACAATCTTCGAGTTACTTGACACCGCTGGTTGCCTGTCACCACCGCCGCATGGTAAGAACTTGTAAGATATTGATATTTGCTTTATGTGAGCACTTTACAACCATATCCTAGTAGTTCATAGGAACATTATTCTCGAATTTTGTTTCTTGTTTCTACTAATCATGACAGGTTTCGAGATAGAAGTTCTTGGACGATTTAACACATATTCACCATCACGAGAGTTGGGACAACACACACAAGCACATGGCCAGTTAGCTCTTTACCGTCATTTGAGGGTAGATTTAATCCTGCTATTTATCTAGCTTGGGAGCTTGAAGTAGAACAAGTTTTAGTCAGATGTTTTTTCCGAACTTGAGCGAGTACGAGCTGCCACTAGAGCATTTATGGTTTTGCTTCGCTTGGTGGAGTGTGCATTGTAAGAAAAACATTGATAACCAACCCACAACTTGGAAAGATTTGAAAGATGTAATGAGAAAACAGTTTTTCCCTCCTTACTATCGTCGTGAATTGCTTCGCAAATTTGAACAATTTAAACAAGGCAATAACACTGCTCATACTTACTACCAAGAGTTCAAATCTTATATGCATCATTGTGACATAGAAGAATCTGAGGATGATACAATGAATAGATTTTTGGTGGTTTGAACCATGATATTCGTGCAAGATTTCAGATATTCCTCGTTGCATTACCGGTATGTATGTTCGTGCTTGTACCTTTGAGAGACATTCATAGGAGGATGCATTGGGTGACTACAACAACTACTATTCCAGTTCATGCTCACCACCGTCGGTTGGTTCCTCCATCGTTGCACCTACTAGAGAAGCCCTCCTCGGATTGTGAGCGACATCATCTCAAGAGTATGGAGAATTATCTACGTGTGTACCTACATCAGCTACGTCTTTGCGACAAGGTAACATAGAAGGTATTGATGATATAACTTCACATGAGAATGATGCATCCCTAGTTAACTTGAATGCATCATGTGTTGAGTTACTGGCGATTTGAGCACAACACCTATTTTAGAGAATCTTGATACCGCCATGAATGCGCCATGTGATCAAACAACCGAAATACCAACAATTTTGAGTGCACCCATTGAATTAACTGTTGATGCAAAAGAATCAATGTTTAATCATTTTGATATGACCTATAATCTTGGTGATGATTCGTGTTGAATGACTTATTGCATGTTTGCTTATTTAAGCATGTTGTAGCATGTAAATTTGATGCAAATAAGGTTTATTCACCAATGTTGGGATGGTTTAATGATGAACATTGTCAATCTTTTGAAATGAATAAGAGCTTCACTTATATGTGCAAACTGAGTTGCAATATTTTCATGCCTTCTACTTCTTGTGCTAATTTTTGGCTTTAGATTTTATGAACTATGCAAGTTACTCATCTATTCATGTGTCATATATGCAAAAATCGAGGGAAGTAAAATGGATGACATATACATATACAACATGTACACCTTGTCTCTTTTGTTAGCCACATTTCAGATTAAGCAACGCCGAGGACAGCTTTATTTTCAAGAAGGGAGGATGATGAGGACATGACTACCTTGGATATGACCAAAATATTGCATACATGCATATTTGTCGGTGATTTCTAGTGCAAACTATTCAATAATCTATTTATGTTATCCGAACAAAAATACTTCATACACTTTTGTGTTTTGTCTAATTGCAGGTGTATGGGACATTTGTACAATCCACATATGAAGATAAGGAAGAAAGAGATGTTTATTTGCTGTTCAAAAAGTTCTCTCACGTCACTTTTGGCCCAAGAGAAGATAGAGTCCAAGTCTCTCACGTTTTGGACTCAGATTCGACTACATGAGACATACCTGACTCAAAACGCCAACAACTTTTTCATACGGACTCCGAATTGGGTGATTCGTTTTTTGTTGGAAAGTAGATTTCATGCTCTTTACAGCACAGTTGGAATCACCTTAAAATCCGTCCGGAGCGTTGAGTTATGGACGAAACAATCTGACGCTGCAACAGAATCCAAGTCAAACTACAAGTCCAAAGGTGTTACGTCACCTCCACTTGGGCCCATGAGCCTTGTACGACCTAGGGTTAGTTTTAGGCTGCCTTGGGACGTCCTCCCACCTCCTTGGCCGCCACCCCTTGCTCCTATATAAGTAGATCCATCTAGTAGCTTTTCCCTTGGGATTTGTTTAGTTAAAAGTTAGCCATTGCAACCGTGTACTTCGCTTGTGTCCAACGACTGCACCAAGACCGCTTACGGAACCCCACCTTTATCAATACTTCATACATACTCGCAATATTCAGATTGCTTTTATCATATTCTTGCTTGTTCTTCGATTGCTTGCAGGAATAGACCCACGTGGTCGTTGATTGTGCTCGGCGTGGTCAACAACCTCTCGGAGTTGGTTTAGCGATTGCTAAGGCGCAACGTCAGGCACGCTTGTAGTCGGATCGTCAAAGTCGTCTCCACCAAATCGATAGTTATCATCTCATCGAAAGATCGGGACACCCTCGCCTCTATCATTACAGCATGCCATCCGGTGAAAACTAGGAGAATAAGGCATATAGCCGCTGGATTTTCTTCAATTTACTGCCAGATGAGATTGCCCGGACCATAGAGCATCTACAGAGAGGTACGTTTGTCCCTACCAGGGGGGCTAATGTCTATAAGCAACATAATCTCTCGAATTTCCTTCAAAAAGAAGTGTCATTGGGTTAAGAAACTTGTCTGAAAAACAGCGATGAATGATGTTCTTTGATTTTCAGGGCCAAAAAGTATTGTTTAAGGCCGTATTTGAGGGTACTCCGGGCCTCTTGGCGCCAGCAGGGAGTATTTTCTGGATTCGCATGCTCGGCGCGAGCAGTTTGAGTACTTGTGGGTCCGACACGGACTCCGAATAACAAAATTATGACCGTTTTAGTGAACATTTGTCCATTCTATGGCAGTCCTTGAAAGTACTTCATTTTCCCATGCGCGTTTTGCCTAACCGCCCCAAAATTGTCACAACAGGTTTTTCGGGTATTAATTTCCAGAAAATGGCCGTTGTGCTCACCAACCCTGTGGTTATCAAGAATGATGAGGCACCAACTTGATACAGCAAAATCCAAGCAAAATACAAAATATGTAGTACAAGACCATTCTGGCCTGTGAGTACAACAAGTGGTTTCTAGTGGTTGATGGCGGAAGCGGTTTGTGAATCATCGGTGTCTATGGGTCTCCATTTCCCACAGGAACAGCTGACCAGGTTAACTCCTATCTTCGTGAGGCTGCTATGACCGTTGCTTAGTTTTCGGGGATGTCATCGCAACGCTCCTCTCCAAGCAAGAAATCTGGCCAAGACAATAGCCAGGGACAAGCCAGTGAGTACTTTGAATGTACTCGCAAACATTATGAACACTGGGATAACATAATTGATAATCATGCACTGAAATATTCTATGATCACATCGTCAGTCATAAATAAAAAAAATCTTTTATGCATGAAAGCAGGTTATTTATATGCAATCATGAATAAGCAATAATGGAGTGGAAAGAAAATGTCGCAGTTGGGCGTCTGTGCGACACCACATAAAGGGCTTATAAAGTAAATAAATAACAAGCAATGCCACGATCGAGGCGTCAGGCGACAAAGACATAAAGGGCTTATAAAGTAAATAAATAACAAGCAATGCCACGATCGAGGCGTCAAATGACACCACATAAAGGGCTTATAAAGTAAATAAATAACAAGCAATGCCACAGTTGGGCGTCTTCAGCGACACCACATAAAGGGCTTATAAGGTAAATATATAACAAGTAATGCCACAGTCGGGCGTCTTCAGCGACACCACATAAAGGGCTTATAAGGTAAATAAATAACAAGTAATGCCACAGTCGGGCGTCTCAGCGACACCACATAAAGGGCTTATAAGGTAAATAATCACAATGAATATCCAGGAGGTAGAACCGTCCCAGGGATACTCAATAATTCAAGTAATATAATGGGTTAGTCCATAATAATAATAATCAAAATTATAATAATCAGCACAAGTCACAAGCCTTGATCCATGTTCTGGTTTAATAGTTTCTCCTCCGAAGACCGACACTAAGACCGACACTTGACCCATCCCAGACTGTAGTCCTTAACCATGGACACGGCTATTCGAACAGGTTTAATCTCTGCAGAGGTGTTCACTTTACCCGCGAGCAACGGATTCCTTTAGTCCATCGGGACTAATTCCATCTACGGTCTTTTAATTGAAAACACACCTGACTTGCACACACCAGCTTAACTCACCGGTGTCTGGAATCACCCACGACACCTGTCAAGCAAAACTCTAAGTGGCGAGGCTACAACCTCGCGTAGCATGGGATCAAATTTATATCGCGCACTCTAAGAGGTGGCCTCCCCTCTGGGTCCCAACCGAAACACCCATGCCCCGGACCAGGTGGCTCGCCACCGCTACAACCGTATCTTCCACCATGGCCTCTCATGCGGTGTGTGCTTGAAAGGGGTTGACGACTTATCGAACTGCACTACCCTACTGCGGCAGGGACAAGTGGTAGTACGAGGCAAGTATGGGGTTACTGGAACAAGACTCGATCTACGGTCGACTCAGGAGGTTTATAAATTCCTGCATGACATGTATAACAAATATATTTCAACCAACAAAATCAACACTCATTATACCTTACTATGCCATACCGACATAACCGTCCCCGACGGAGACCGGCGACAAGCTCACGCCTACCCAAGGCCGAGGCTTTCCGGATTCCTTTCCGCATGCATGCAAGGCACATGAGGATGATTACCATCACAAGTATATTCATTTCCAACAGCAAGGAAATCTCTAATATGCATTCATGCAAATGATCGTATCACCACATAAAATAACGAGTTTTTCCGAAGTAAGGTGGTGTTATAACCGTGTCAACTAACACACCAAAAATATTATGCCGGGGTTCAGGATGCTTGCCTTCAAGTTGTGGGGAGGCAGGGTGCACTCCAATACCTTTGAAGTCTTTCTCCTCTCTCCAAAAATCCTATTTAAAATATTTTTGAATCAATATATAGTTTCAAAAATAGTACCAAAAAGTTGTCTGAATTTTTTTTAAATAAATCTTAAAATAAACTAGACAATATTTGGTAGAGGTAGGAAAAAGAATCAATTCATTTGGAGTTATATTTAAAAAGTTATAGACAGTCAAAGTTTTGGTC
The DNA here is from genome assembly GCA_021437245.1 of Aegilops speltoides. NCBI lineage: Eukaryota > Viridiplantae > Streptophyta > Magnoliopsida > Poales > Poaceae > Aegilops > Aegilops speltoides. Next base: position 49,109 of record JAHHZJ010001141.1, on the reverse strand, counting down.
AAAAATCAATTTTTAAAATAAAATGTAAAAGGAAAACGATTCAATATACGCACACGCCGGCGTACTTGAAACGCACCTCCACTTATGCCTGCGTGGAGGGCGCGTGGGTCCCTGACAATGGGCCCGCCTGGCCCACTGGTCAGGTTTGACCAGTCGCCGCGCCTGTTCTCCCTCCTCTGTTCGAACGGGGCGGGGCTCCGGCGATCTTCGCCGGCGAACGGTGGTTCCTCGAGGGCATCCGAGTGCAGGGATGGATCCGCCACTCCTAGGCGGTCCTCCCGGTGGTTGTAGGGTCGCCGGGGGTGGAGAGAATCGCCGGCGGCGAGCTCTGCGACGGAGGGGAGGCTTCGGTGGATTTGGGGGTTCTGGCCATGGTGTTTCCTGGCTGCGTCTGGGAGGCTAGGCAGCTCCGCGGATTCAAGGGGGGTCGAACGATGGTGTTTGCGTCGGAACGGACCGGGACGGGGCGGCGGCCGAGCTGACCGGAGAGGGTGAAGACGGCCTCCTCTCTTCAATTGACGACTAAGGGGGGCACGAGAAGGATGGTGACGTAGGGTGGAACCCTATAGCGACGATCTTTCACGTTTGGAGTGGATCCTACAGGGAATCACGTAGAACACGCGGAAGCACAAAGGGAAAACACGGGGAAAACGAGAGAGAATCACTAAACTGACAAGGAATCAATCACACAAGTGCTAGATCACCGAATACAAAGAGATACACGAGATCCAAAGTCAAGAAAGGTAGAGGATACAAAGGAACCGTTCTTCTCCGCGAGGAGGCCTTGATGTTCTTCCATTGAGAGGGGTCTTGAATCCGCTTGTGGGATCTTCTCCGAAGAGGTCGTGAGCTCCGAGGAGAAGTGATGCGGAGCATCCTACGGTCATCACCATGTCAAGAGTCCGTTTGGCAAGTGACACGTGCAACCTCTACTTCACATACACAAAGGTGAATCTTCTCCTTTACACGTGCTCACTTGACCCCTTCGAGGATGGTATACTACTTGACACTTCTCCCGTGTGCATGCATAGGTATTCTCGGAGCTTCACGGATGTCGAGGAGGAGTGCAAGCGCCAAGGAACAACTACACCATCCGCGAGGGAAGCATGGAAGAGAAGACGGAAGAAGAAGGAGTTGCGGAGTCTACAGCGACCGGACGACCGGAAGCAACCGGACGTCCGACACACCTACAGCGCCCGGACGACCGGACTACACCGGACGTCCGACACCTGGAGCTCCAGCCAGCCCAAGAGACCTGCCGACGAAAGCTACAGCGGCCAGACGACCGACGAACGCCGGACGTCCGACAAGTCCCAACGCACGGACGACCGACACCGACCGGATGACCGGTGCTACGGGGACAGAGAAGAATTTACGAAAGTCCGAAGACTTCCAGACGTCTGACTGTCCGTGAAGCTTCGGACGTCCGACCCCCACCGGACGTCCGACGCCTGTGTGCGCAGCCGCGGGCCTTTGGCCTTGTATCCCTCTTCCCCTTACCCCTTCGTGGCTTAGACTATAAATAGACCACCTCCACCTCCTTTCTAGGGTTGATAGCTCATTCTTAGGTGAGCTTTGCTCCTACCTCTACTGATGTAGGGTGGAACCATATAGCGTTGATCTTTCACGTTTGGAGTGGATCCTACGGGGAATCACGAAGAACACGCGGAAGCACAAAGGGAAAACACGGGGATAACGAGAGAGAATCACTCAACCAACAAGGAATCGATCACACAAGTGCTAGATCACCACACACATAAGAGATCCACAAGATCCAAAGTCAACAAAAGTAAGGATACAAAGGAACCGTTCTTCTCCGAGAGGAGGCCTTGATGTTCTTCCCTAGAAGGGGTCTTGAATCCGCTTGGGGGATCTTCTCCGAAGAGGTCGTGATCTCCAAGGAGAAGTATCCAAGTGGATGAGCAAAGGCTCTCACACAAATGTGAGCTAATCCAATGCTAACCCTAACTAGGAGGAGGTGGGGGAGTATATATAGTGCTAGCGCACGAAGGGGTAAGTGAGAGGGGGATACATGGGCCCTTGGCCCTTTCTCTGCGCACAGGCAGGTGCCGGATGTCCGGACTCGGGCCGGATGTCCGGGGCTTCGTGACGGGCCGGATGTCCGGGCTGGGAGGCCGGATGTCCGGGCTGGCCTGGGTGCCCTGCGCTTGCTCTCTGGACAGGCGGGGTCCGGATGTCCGGACTGGGGCCGGATGTCCGGGGCTTCGTGACGGGCCGGATGTCCGGGCTGGCCTGGGTGCCCTGCGGTTGCTCTCTGGACAGGCGGGGTCCGGATGTCCGGGCTGTGGGCCGGATGTCCGGCGGCTCGGGAAGAGCCGGATGTCCGGGCCTCTGGCCGGATGTCCGGGCTGACGGGGTTCAGCTTCGGATGCGTTCTGTGATGGGTGCCGGATTTCCGGGGTCGGGCCGGATGTCCGGCTGGCGGAAGGGCGGATGTCCGGCTAGGGCGGATGTCCGGGCCCGTAGTAGCTGCCTCTTCTTCCTTCTCCTCTTCCATGCTTGGCCTTTGTCCTTTGATTCTCCATGGTCATCTCGGTTGTACCTGGGTCTAGGCAAGGTCCATGCATGAGGTAGCAACCATGTCTCACGCGAATGGAAAGGGGAAGCATTTAGGAACGGGTTCACCTTGTGTCCAATGGCGCATAGTCGAGGTCTCATCTTATGTATCCTTGGGGCTTGGAGAGTAGTCGGAGTGTACATGGGGATGAATGTGGGATGCTCCGCATCATATCCTCCCCCTTGGGAAAGATCCGACCTCGGATCGTGATCCTCATCACCATGGAAACGGTTGTCGTGGATGGACTTTTAGTTGGACGAAGTTGAAGGCACGGCACAATCCAAGTACTCCAATGTGTCTCCGGAGTGGTATACATGCAAAAGGAGCAAACACAAAGTACACTTGGAAATACATTGGTTAGCGCACACAAAGTGTCCATCATGAAAGAATGAGTCCGTGCGACAAGATAGTGCGTGGCAAGACACAAGATGCTTATCCAAAAGATGTAGAATGAGAAGTAAAGCATTCATGGGAGCAAATGCAATCATTGTGCACACAAATGTGTTATGAATATGAGCAATGCAACCACGGTGCAAAATGATGTCATAATGGGATGGTGCCTCAAAAGCATGAACATAGCAATGGATGCTCAATATGTGGATAGTATCATGCAATTGATGGTCGACAATATGATCATTATGTATGAATATGCCATCAAGGAAGATCACAACAAATTTGCTAAGGAAGTGAACAAGCTCATATATCATGGATGACATGGGAATACAAGATGCACCAAGGCAGTCAAAATGTGTGTCAATTCATGCGTGGGGTGCAAACTTGTGGTGAGCATGATATGTCCATCGAGCATGACATGTATGAGCAGAATCAATAAATATGGATGTGGGAGTGCAAGGTGTCAAAGGAGTGTTGATGTACCAATGCTCGATGTCGTGGCATGAGTGGAATTTCGAAGGTGCATCCAATAAGTGCGAGCGCTCCTCAATGTGAAGGTCCATGTAGCCAATCTCAATGTCGCTCCTCCGGTCATGAGATGTATCATGTAGACAACAAGAAGGAAACAACAATGAAAGAGTGACCCGTCCAATATGCGTACTTGAGGGTGGCTCAAAGAGAAGGAGTTCACCTTTATGAGAATGTCGAAGATGTTGGTGTTGCGCATCGTGTATGCCTTCACATGACCAAGTTGTCGCATAACGGCACCGCCTTGTAAATCCTCCAAAATGAAAGAACATGACAAACACTCGGAAAAACAAATGAGGTTAGCGGAGATGCAAAACCTATCATTCGAGTGGTAAGATACCCAACAAGTGTATGCATCATGCTCATCATAAGAAAGGACAAGAGAATTTGGCATGGTATGTAAGCATATGATGCGATAACAACCAAATGCAAGAGGCTCAATCAAACAAGCATGCATCACAAGTATAGTGTCCAAGTCTCCAAGATCAATAAGCATAGCAAGTTGGCACTCAATACAAGGTGATATGAGAGATGCAACTAATGGAGACAAGAGACAATGACCATGACAAATCAAGTGAGAGGCATCAACATATATGTCATCAACCCAAGAAAGCAAGTAATAGTGGAACATGGGTGATGCAACCAAGCAAGTAATCATAGTGATCAAGTCAAGCAAGCTAGTAGTGCGAAGATGCAACATACTAGAAGGAATCATGGCAAGCATGTCATGTGTGCAAATAGTGGGTGTGAATAATTCACATGACATAGCACAAGCATGAAAGCAAGATGTGAGAAAAATAGCATGAATATCTTGGTGAGAAGCCATATGTAAATAGCAATAGGGCATCATGACTCTCCCAACACAACAAGCATCAATAGTATGGGGCACATGATAAACATGGCAATAGCAACAAGGATCTCCACCAAGCATGCAAATACACATAGAAGTAGCATAATGGTGAATCATGGGTATATGCAAGCAAGGGTCACAATTGCATGGCAAAGTCATAGGAGCAAGCCTAGCATGCAATGTGAACACGGTAAAATGAGCATAAGGTGACAAGTGGTAAATAGCCCATAGCCGTGCGAAAGCCAAGTAGAAGAGATGCGCGTAGTCCTTGCGCGAAGGGAATGGTGGTAAGGATAGTCCACGGGATCCCAAAGCATCGTTGCTCTCAAGAGCTCGTTTCGTCAACCCTTGGGATTGAGAGGTTGATGAGTATACATGAGTACCTACAAAAAACAAAGACAAAGGGAAAATTGTGTGTGCGTGGTAGATGTACACATCATCCATCATGATGCGCACGTGCGTGTGTTTGTTAGCACAAAGTATCCAATGCTCAAATAAATGAGATGCGTGATATAGAAACATGTCATCCATCATGAGAGGTTTGTTATTATGTATATCATAGTGGAGACTCAAATTGTGTAATGCATCATGAGAAATATCTAGAGCATTGTTATTCATGGAATGCATAAGGTGCAAGCAATTATGTGAATCATGCAAAGTATGGGATGAATCAAAATCTCCTAACATGTATGAGGAAACTATGGGGGTCTCCTCATGAGCATGAGTAGCAACATCACATGGAGAATATTGACAACATCCAAAACAATGCATATTCGGAACAATGTGATCATGGCATGGAATAGTTGATGAATTGCGCAAATCATGTAAAGGAAGCATGGCAATATCATCACATGAAAAACAAAAGCCAATGACCATCATCTCGTCATCTATGCCATAAGTGCAAATGGGATTGATTTTAATGGGGCATGCATAGTTACTATGTTGAGATATTAAAGATGCAATATGGGAGATCTCACTCATAGCATATGACAAGTTCAATGGATTGTCAAACATGATGTGACCAAAAGAATTTTCACATGATATCCTATGAAGCATAGCATCACAACTAGGCAACTCAACATGTTCATCATCATATTCATCATAAATAGGTAAGTCAAGGCATGAAGAAGTCTCACTAGCATGAAGCATGGTAATAGGTGGGTCATCATCATGGGAGCAATCATCGTCAAGAGAGTCCACTAGTGGGACAAGAGAAGCACCATCACCTATGTTACCTTTGGAGTGTCGCTCATGTGTTGTAGGTGAGGTGTTGAAGATCGTCTTGTTGTCATCTTCATCTTGATGGAACCATGTGGGGGGTGCATCATCGTCCATCATGGCCATCGCTGCTCCCATAGGAGGTATGGACTCATCAATGGTAGGCGTGTCGTCATGTAGGAGACCTAGCACCAAAGAAGAAAACACACTAGGAGTAGAGGTTAAGTCGTTAGAAATCATAGTGGCCTCACATGCCGTGTCAACTACCTCACTCTCTAAGTGTTGTGGCTCACTCACACCCTCAAGGATGCTCTCACTCATATGGCTGGTGGAGTCACTCAAATGGCGCTCAACCTCACATAGGATGTGTGGCATGCTCTCATGTGTGGGGCTAGTGGTGGTCACACTCATCCTCTCATAGGAAATGCTCTCAATGTCACGTATGGTGGAGTCACTCATGTCACTCATGGGGTGGTGGCTCTCCTCACATGGCACTTGGGGCATCTCGACATATGTGGGTGTCGGAGAGATGTTGGTGCAAATGTCTCCATGCTCAACTTCTATCACCGTTGTCGAAGGGGATGGCCCTTGCTCGACCTTCTTGTCGTCGTCTTGGTGTTGGAGGTCCATATGATGTGGCACCTCGTAGCTCGTCTCCATGACCGAAGGGAGTTTCCCATGCTCGGCCATCTTCCTTGAGGGGCTTCCGAAGATGGAGGTGTCACCCTCGCTCGTAGGTCGTCGCCTTGTTGTTGTAGGCGTACTCGTGGGAAGCAGGCGAAGATGCCGTACGTCCAGAGGCGAAGATGCCTTGAGAACAGTTGGCGAAGATGCCGAAGTGGTTGATGTAGCCGTAGCACCGTCTTGGTGGTGGTCGTCTCGCGGTCTTGTTTTGTGCTCTTGAAGTTTGGACTTGGCGTGAAGTAGGTCTTGTTGGGACTTGTGCATTTGCGCTTGTGGAGCATCTTCATGATGATGATGTCGTTGTTGTGCTTGAGCTCGTAGTAGATGTCGTTCGTTGTCGTCGTGCACATGTTGCTTGGAGGTGACTTGGCCTTCATGGCGATGTTGATCATGAACGTGATGGTGGTTGCCATGTAGATGTGGACTTGGACGACTTGCGCTTGCATCTTGTTTGCGCTCCGAAGACTTTTGGCTTGACCGTCGTCGTCTTGAGCATGATGAATTGGAAGAAGACTTGATCAATGCCCGAATCTCTTCCATCCTCGCATCTTGCTCCTCCTTCTGTGTGGCAAGCTTGTTGTCGATGTAGTCCCTTTTCCTTGCTTCGGAGTGACGAATGTCGATGGAGATGTTCTCGATGCGCTCTCGCAATCTTGATTGTGCGCCTTGCATTTGTCATTGTAGAGCGAAGATTGACGCTTTTGAGATGTAGTTGTTCACGCCGTCATTGTTGTCCTAGACCGGAGAGGAAATGCCTTGCCTATCCATCACAAGACTCGAGCAAATATGAGTGGGAGAAAGAGAAGAACTAATACCAATGTACCTTTGACCAAAGTTGAAGATGAATCAAGTTCACTCAAATGTGGACAATGAAATAGCACTATTGGTACCGATCCTTGTCGATTCTCACACCTACACAAGTAAAGCTTATGGTGGAGCTCGGTGAGGATAGTGGCACAAAAGTTTGATGCAAAATGTTAGCAAGAGTCAATAATGTTGAAAGAGATTCACAAATTCGCAAGTGAAACAAATGGACCAATAGCAAAGAATGGCACACGGAAACACACACACGGATAGATAAATGGGGTCATGTAACCAAGGAATGAGCACAAAATGTGGAATCCACGGAAAACGCTCGTGTTGCACAACTCAAGAGAGACGCTAGCACGATTGCTCAATAGGCGGATACGACACTTGTGCACAACCTATAAGATGCAAAATGTAGCAACTACTATCCCAAGTATGCTATGCATGTATGGTTCCCGGTGTTTCTCTCAAGCATGATATCATATGATGTAGATTTTGGTATGGCTCTTATGTGCAATGGGGTATGATGCTATGGTACTTGCTCACGAGCTCTTTGCTCTCTTTTTGCTTAAAAGCTTTTTCTCTTTTTTTTTCTATGGCCACTTTTGCACAATGCACAAGCCAAGATAGCAATTGTGTATATGCGGGAACAAACTTGAGGCACAATGGATGATATGATACTAAGATGATATGGTATGTATGCTATGGGAAGTATGATCACTAATGTGCACAAGTCACGTTGCCAACAATACTTAAATGGTTAGTCTCGATAGGCAAGTAACGCAAAATGGGCTAGGGGTTAACAATGCAATTGCAAGGGTAATATACAATGGTGCCGTCGAGGTTACTGTCCTTGGTGATGATGAGAGGCGGTGTTCTTGATGTCGAGCCGTTCCTAGTTAGCCGAAACACCCTAGGAAATGGAAAAACCGCAAACTCAAAATCTCACAGGCAAATGTCAAAGTGGTGGTAGCGAAAAGCGGTGGTGGTTTGCACTTGGCAATGTGGAAGTGGAATGATGGGCTATACACGTGTCGGAGTTGACGTTGCTGTCCCTAAGTAGCCTAAACACCTTAGGAGACACAAGCCACAACTCGAAAAAGCTCAAACAACAATTGGGTTAAGTTTGGGATGGCGGAGGTGTATGGTGGGTAAGCCTATCACGGAAGGTATGGTGGTGGTTGATGAAGAAGCAACCGTCCTAAGTAGCAAAACACCTTAGGAGACTCAAGTCACTACTCAAGCAACCTCAAATGCTATGGTGGACAAATTGGGTTAGGTTGCGGAAGTCGGTGGTGGCTATGCGGATGATATGGTGGAGGGCCTAGGCAAACTTGCCAAATTTCAGAAAATATGATGGAGTCAAATGATGTTGGTGGTATTTTTGTGGGATGGGGGGTGTCAATAGCTTCAAAACGAGCTAAAGAACGTCAAAATCGGACTCCGGATGAATTAGTTATGCACAAAACGGTGAAACGGGAAAATCTGAAATCCCAGGGGTCGGATGTCCGGGATTGAGCCCGGATTTCCGGGGCTGTCTGTCCAGAACCGGGCGCGAAATTGCGCTCCAGGAGCCGGATGTCCGAGCTATTGGCTGGATTTCCGGGCTGGCCGGATGTCCGGGGCTCGGGCCGGATGTCCGGGCTCCAAATCCGAGGATGAACTTGAGGAACTCGATTTTGGGGCGGAAAATTGAGATTTCGGGGTCAAAATTGGAGAGATTTCGTGGATGGAAAGTGGGGAAACTTGGGTAGATGCTAGATCCACTTGAAACCAAGCAAATCCATGGATCAAAATCAACAAGACATCATCAAACCAACAAATCACAAAAACATTTGGGGGCTATTTTTGGTGGGGATTTTTGGATTTAGGACGAAAACAACAAAATCAAGCTAGAAAACACGGGGTAGGGGCTCCAAAAACGTGATCAACGTGGCTCATGATACCATATGATGTAGGGTGGAACCCTATAGCATCGATCTTTCACGGTTGGAGTGGATCCTACGGGGAATCACGAAGAACACGCGGAAGCACAAAGGGAAAACACGGGGAAAACGAGAGAGAATCACTCAACCAACAAGGAATCGATCACACAAGTGCTAGATCACCACACACATAAGAGATCCACAAGATCCAAAGTCAACAAAAGTAAGGATACAAAGGAACCGTTCTTCTCCGAGAGGAGGCCTTGATGTTCTTCCCTAGAAGGGGTCTTGAATCCGCTTGGGGGATCTTCTCCGAAGAGGTCGTGATCTCCGAGGAGAAGTATCCAAGTGGATGAGCAAAGGCTCTCACACAAATATGAGCTAATCCAATGCTAACCCTAACTAGGAGGAGGTGGGGTGTATATATAGTGCTAGCGCACGAAGGGGTAAGTGAGAGGGGGATACATGGGCCCTTGGCCCTTTCTCTGCGCACAGGCAGGTGCCGGATGTCCAGGCTGGGGCCGGATGTCCGGGGCTTCGTGACGGGCTGGATGTCCGGGCTGGGAGGCCGGATGTCCGGGTTGGCCTGGGTGCCCTGCGGTTGCTCTCTGGATAGGCGGGGTCCGGATGTCCGGTCTGTGGGCCGGATGTCCGGCGGCTCGGGAAGAGCCGGATGTCCGGCCTCGGCGGATGTCCGGCCGACGGGTTCACCGGATGCGTTTCGTGATGGGTGCCGGATTTCCGGGGTCGGGCCGGATGTCCGGGCTGGCGGGAAGGGCCGGATGTCCGGGGCCTGTAGCAGATGCCTCTTCTTCCTTCTCCTCCTCCATGCTTGGCCTTTGTCCTTTGATTCTCCATGGTCATCCCGGTTGTACCTGGGTATAGGCAAGGTCCATGCATGAGGTAGCAACCATGTCTCACGCGAATGGAAAGGGGAAGCATTTAGGAACGGGTTCACCTTGTGTCCAATGGCGCATAGTCGAGGTCTCATCTTATGTATCCTTGGGGCTTGGAGAGTAGTCGGAGTGTACATGGGGATGAATGTGGGATGCTCCGCATCATCTACTCTTGAGAGAGAGAGACTACCACTCCCATGGAGTTCAACACCTCCATGTGAGAAGATCCTGCGGGATATCATCAAGACCCCCTTGTGGGAAGATCCATCTAGGATATCATCAAGACCTCCTCTTGGAGATGAACCTTACCTTGTATCTTTCCCTTTGTTGTTCGTGTACCTTGTGATCTTGTGTGTTTGATTGTCTAGTGGATGTGTCATTTGGACTTGTTCTTGAGTGTTTCCCCTTGTGATTTTTCCGCGTTCTTCCCCGTGTTCATCGTGTTCTTCGAGGGATCCCACTCCAATCGTGAAAGATCAGCCTACACCGGGTTTGCCCCGTATCATATGGTATCATGAGCCACGTTGATCACGTTTTTGGAGCCCCTACCCCTCTTTTTCTAGCTTGATTTTGTGTGTTCTTGCCTAAATTCGAAAATCCCCACCAAAAATAGCCCCAATTTTTTTTTGTGATTTGTTGGTTTGATGATGTTTGGTTTCAAGTGGATCTAGCATTTCCCCAAGTTTCCCCATCTTTCATCCACGAAATCCGGCAAATTTTGACCCTGAAATCTCCATTTTCCGCCCAAAATCGCGCCCCCGAACTCGAATCTCGCGTTGACCCCGACCCACCGGACGACCGTACTTTTACGGACGTCCGGAGCCCCAGGAACGACCAAACGTCCGACCTTTTCCGGATTACCGACACCCCTAACCCGAGCTGAAATTACGGATTTCCGACCCTTCCGGACGTCCGACGCCCCGGACATCCGTCCATTTACGGACGTCCGTAACCTGTAGGTTTTGACTTCGGCTGATTCTTGTTTCGGCCATAACTAATTCATCCGAACTCTGATTTTGATGTTCTTTAGCTCGTTTTGAAGCTCTTGAGATCCCCTATCCCACAAAAGTACCACCAACACCATTTGACTCCATCAAATTTTCGAAAATTTGGCAAGTTTGCCTAGGCCTTCCACCATATCATCTGCGTAGGCACCAACGACTTCCGCAACCTAACCCATTTTTTTCACCATAGCATTAGTGGTTGCTTAAGTAGTGATTCAAGTCTCCTAAGGTGTTTCGGCTACTTAGGGACGATTGCTTCTTCATCAACCACCTCCACCATTTCCACATAACCATGCCCACCATACACTTCCGCCACCACCAACTTAACCCGATTTGTTTGAGTTGTGGCTTTTGTCTCCTAAGGTGTTTTAGCTACTTAGGGACGGCAACTTCAAATCCGAGACGTGTATATCCATCACTCCACTTCCGCATTGCCTACTGCAAAACCACCACCGCTTTCCGCTACCACCATTTGACATTTGTCATTTGAGATTTTGAGTTTGCGGTTTTTCCGTTTCCTAAGGTGTTTCGGCTACTTAGGGACGAGTCTCCATCATCTTGGTATCTACACCAAGAACACCACCACTCATCATCGCAAAGGACGGTAACCTCGATGACACCATTGTATATTCCCTTGCAATTGCATTGTTAACCCCTAGCCCATTTTGCGTCACTTGCCTATCGAGCCTAGCCATTTGAGTATTGCCGGGCCACGTTACTTGTGCACATTAGTGACCTACACCATCCATTGCATAGATACCATATCATATTGGTATCATATCTTGTGTCACAAGTTTGTTCCCGCATATACACAATTGCTATCTTGGTTTGTGCATTGTGCAAAAGTGGCCATAGAAAAAAAAAGAATAAGCTGTTAAGCAAAGAAAAAGAAAGAGAGCAAAGAGCTTGTAAGCAATAGGCATAGCATCAAAATATATCATATGCTATCATACTTGATCATCTTGGATCATTGTGTGAGGAACACCAGGAACCATACATGTATAGTATACTTGGGATAGAAAGTTTATCCATTTTGCATCTTATAGGTTGTGCACAACTGTCGTATCCGCCTATTGAGCAATCGTGCTAGCGTCTCTCTTGAGTTGTGCAACACGAGCGTTTTCCGTGGATTCCACATTTTGTGCTCATTCCTTGGTTGCACGACCCCATTTATCTATCCGTGTGTGTGTTTCCGTGTGCCACATATTGCTATTGGTCTACTTGTTTCACTTGTGAATTTGTGAATCTCTTTCAACATTATTGACTCTTGCTAACATTTTGCATCAAATTTTTTGTGCCACTATCCTCACCGTAAGCTTTACTTGATAGGTGTGAGTGAACAAGTCCGGTACCAATTCCACTATTCTTTCATTTCACATTGAGTGAAACGGGATACATCCTCAACTTTGGGAAAAGGTAACTTGGTATTGTTTATCTCATTTCCTACTCACCTCTACTCGAGTCTTGTGATGGATAGGCAAGGCATTTCACCTTCGGTCTACAACAACAACGACGAGTTAGATGCCACGAACAACAACTCCGACGCCAAGATGCAAGCTCAAATGGAGGAGATCAAAGCCCTCATCAAGTCCTACAAGCGATCTTCCTCATCTTCGAGAAGACGCTCAAGAGCACATGCTTCCGAGATACCGTCTCCAGCAAGATCACATCAGCATCGACACCATCACCAACAAGAACGTGAAGGTCAAGAGCTCAACACCAACAACCGCTCAATGACTTCACCATCTCCCATGGCATCTTCGCCAAGCGACTTCAAGGCATCTTCACCTACGGACATACGGCATCTTCGCCAACAAGCAACCCAAGACTACGCTCAAGAGAAGCTCCCCAAGCTCAAGTCTGCGAGTGGGAGCGTTTGATGGACGACTACCTCAAGCTACATCAAGTTCCTCCCGAAGATCAAGTGAAGTGTGCCACAAGAAACTTCCACGACTACGCATTGGCATGGTGGCTTGACACACCTTCGGAGTACTACGACATGAGTTGGCCCAAGACGAAGAGAGCTTTGCGGCGAGAGTTTGTGCCTCCAACCTACACGGAACAACTTCGACGCCAATTGGAGAACACCATCCAAGGATCCAAGTCCATCGACACGTACTTCAAGGAGATGAAGATTGCCTTGCGACGAGCCGGCGTGGACGACCCTATTTCAATGAAGTTCCACTTCATGATGGGATTGCACAATGACATCTCCAAGACCATCTTCCTCGAGAACTACAAGTCCATCGACGACTACTACATTGGTGCTCTCAAGGCGGAACAAGAACTCATGAAGGCCAAGGCTTCTCCACCCCAAGCAAACTTCGCGGCGACCAAGCTCTACGACAAGCATGAGGCTAGTACCACCAAGATGTCCAAGATCGACGAGCTCCAAGACGATGCTCCCAAGTTTGACTTCACCGCCATCCCTCTTTGTGGCATTGATGATGCCGAGTCTACCTTGACTCTTTTTCAAGAGGGTGCGGCGACGAGTACGACTACGGAGACCCTCAAGGACCAAGCTTTGGAGGCGAGCGACAAGGCGGCGAGCAAGGATGATGCTTCCATCTTTGGAGGGGAGAGTGATGATGTGCCATCTTAGGCCTTCATCTATGGCGACGGTGAGGAGATGATCGAGCATGGGATTTTCCCTTCGGTCATGGAGGAGAGTGATGATGTGCCATCTTCGGCCTTCATCCATGGCGACGGCGATGAGATGGTTGAGTATTTCACCTCGACCACGGTGATGTATGATGACTTGAGTGACTTTTGCCACCATATCGAGAGTGAGAGTGACTTCACCACTAGCCCTATATATGATGTGTTGCCACAAATCCCATGTGAGGAGAGCCACAACCCCCACCACTTGAGTGAGATGAGTGACTCCACCATACGTGAGTTTGAGTGCACCTATTTTGAGGGAGTGAGTGAACCACCACATAGAGAGAGTGAGATAGTTGATAGGTCTCGTGAGGCCATTTGCATTTCTAACAACTTGACCTCTACCTCTATTGTGTCTTCTCGTTTGGTGCTAGGTCCCATTTATGATGACGCGCCGATCCTCGACAACTTCATCCTCCCTTTGGACAAGACGATGGCCATGGTGGAATATGATGCACCCCCCACATGGTTCCATCAAGATGAAGATGACCACCATTTGGTCTTTCCTACCTCACCTACACCACTTGGGTGGAATGACAAAGGTAACAAAGGTGACGGTGATGCTCTAGTCCCACTAGTGGACATTCTTAAGATTGATTGCTTGCATGATGTTGATCCACCTATTGCCATGCTTCATGCTAGTATGATTTCCCCATGCGATGATTTGCCCATTTATGATGAGTACGATGATTCTCTTGTGGAGTCTATTAGTTGATGTGCCATGTTACATAGGATTTCTTGTGAGAATTCTTTAGGTCACATCATGTTTAATAATCCGCTTGACTTGTCATATGCTATGCATGAGATCAACCATATGTCTTATTTGCAATCTCTTCATAATGACTATGCATATGCCATTAAAATAAAACCAAATTTGCACATATGGCATGATAGAGGCGGGGTGTCCCGATCTTTCGATGAGATGATAACTATCGATTTGGTGGAGACGACTTTGACGATCCGACTACAAACGTGCCGACGTTGCGCCTTAGCAATCGCTAAACCAACTCCGAGAGGTTATTGACCACGCCGGAGCACAATCAACCTGACCACGAAGGTCTATTCCTGCAAGCAATCGAAGAAGAAGCAAGAATATGATAAAAGCAATCTGAATATTGCGAGTATGTATGAAGTATTGACAAAGGTGGGGATCCGTAAGTGGTCTTGGTCTGGTCGTTGGACACAAACGAAGTACACGAAGTTGCAATGGCTAACTTTTAACTAAACAAATCCCAAGGAAAAAGCTACTAGATGGATCTACTTATATAGGAGCAAGGGGTGGCGGCCAAGGAGGTGGGAGGACGTCCCAAGGCAGCCTAAAACTAACCCTAGGTCGTACAAGGCCAATGGGCCCAAGTGGAGGTGACGTAACACCTTTGGACTTGTAGTTTGACTCGGATTCTGGTGCAGCGCCAGATTGTTTCGTCCATAACTCAACGCTCCGGACGGATCTTAAGGTGATTCCAATTGTGCTGGAAAGAGCATGAAATGTACTTTCCAACAAAAAAAGAATCACCCAATTCAGAGTCCGTATGAAAAAGTTTGATGAGGACATCAATACCATTGTTACACCCACAGCCCCTACTGTTACATATACGGGACCAATTACTAGAGCTCGTGCACGCCAATTAAATTACCAGGTACTTTTGTTTCTTGGTAATGATTCTAATGTTCATGAGAATATGATGCTGCCTAAATTGGATACATTTGTTTTGCTTACAAATGAAGGGCCTAGCTTGGAGAAGGATGAACATTGGAGCAAGAACACGCATGGAGTTGATGGCATGCGCAAGGGGATCAAGAACGGAGTTACAAGTGATGATTTCAGGACTTTGAAGCCACCAAAAGGAGTGATGAAGCCTTGGATGAAATATACAAGATGCCACTTCATAATATTCGTCCATAGGCTATTCTAGGTGCTGCGTCACCTTATTATTGGGCCAGGCCCATGTAATTTCGAAATACTTAAGTATAGGCTATTTTAGAGTCGGATGTGTGGGGAAACAAGAGTTAGGGTTGGTTTCGGACCCCACCCTCAAGGGCCACGAAATTCCCTCCTTTTCCCCCATATATACAACCCTTAGGGCGTCGTTTAGACTTTGGGTTTTGTTTAGATTAAAAGTTCGCCATAGCTGCATCTTCGTGTACTTCGTTTGTGTTCAACGACCAGACAAAGGCGTCACAGAACCCCACCTTGATCAATAAAGCTTTCATCTTAAATTCGCAATATCCAGATTGCAATCTCAGCTTCTTGCTTGTTCTTCGTTTGCTCGCAGGAAACAGACCCTCGTGGTCAGGTTGATCGTGCTCCGGCGTGGTCAATAACCTCTCGGAGTTGGTTTAGCGGTTGCTAAGGTGCGACGTCCTCACACGTTCGTAGTCAGATCGTCAAAGTCGACTTCCACCAAAGCGAAATCCACCATCTCATCGAAAGAAGGGACACCTTTGCCTATATCAAGTGGTATCATATTTCCAGGTTGCTCGGTGAGATTTTACGGTTTTTCGTAGTTTAGATCGAGTCATTCTTCATACCTACAGTCCACGAAAAAGCCACAAAAAATTAGGGTTAGTTCATCATATCCGAACCAATCTGAGCCTTTGCATAATCTTTTACGTATTTGCGTTGTTGAATTTGCGGTTGCATCGCCGTGTCTAGTTGCTGGTCTTAGAGTCTAGTCTTTTAGAGTTTCAAGTTACGGTCATAAGTTGTCACGCCGCCGCACCATCATCATCGCCTCGCCATCTACCACCACCGCTTATCCGCCACCGCTTCGAATCCGTATCCATATACCACCACCGCTATCATATACCACCACCGCTGCCATATACTACCACCATATATCCACCACCAATCCGAGTTCCTTGCATATTAGGTTTGTTTGCGGGATCCATCGAATTTCCGATTCGTGTTTCCTTGTCTGAGTAGGTTTCGGATTCCAGCAATCTTTTGCCGTCCGTAGAAGAGGTTGGTTTCCAAAAAAAAAAAAAATTGGTCGAAAACGCACTTGACAAAAAAATTTCCGAAAACGCACTTGACAAAAAATTTTCTGGCTATCCTATTTTTCGGTGTTTCTAAGCGTATTGAGACAGTCACCGTTATAGAAAGTTTTTTGACCCGTTTCCAGTTTTTGGGTCCAGCGATCGAAAAAAAATTTGGTCGAAAAATTTTGTGCCCATCCCGGTTTGACTTGGGAAGAGTTTTGAGACACTCGCCATTATAATGATTTTTCGCAAAAAAAAAAGCAGCAAAAAAAAAAAGCAAGCAAAAAAAAGGAGCGAAATTTCTTTTCCAGTGTGCTTTTCCCTTGTTTACGTGCAGCAGCGCCGTGATTTTGTTAGTGTTCTAGGCTCGCGTCTCTAGCACGGTCTAGCCTAGGACCAACCGAAGATCGTCGCTCAGCGCTTATTCAACTTTGCATCTCTGAATTGATTATTGTCGACCTTTTTGCTACCATATTATAAGCCTTCCCAGCTCCACATACATCTACGTCGTGCGCTTAACTCTCCCAGTAATCGCTATATCCAAGCTTTGAGAGTTTTGACTACAACGGTTGCCGATCACCACCTGCTGCTGGGTAAGAACTGGTAAGAATTTGAGATTTGCTTGACGGGTTTGTGATACACCACCACCACTACTTAGTAGTCTGTAGGATCATATTCTTGTGTGTTTCTATTTGCTGCTAACCATGGTAGGATCACAAGCCGATGAGACTGATTGGGAGAACCTGACGAACAAGGAGCTACATGATAAATTTCAGCAAATGATGAGTGGACAGGTGCAAGATGTGGTGAACAGATTTGACGAGGCCATGGAGAAGATAGATGGCATTGAGAAGAGGTTTGAAACAAAGCTTGATAGCAAGTTTAATGAATTGCTCGCGCGTTTTCCACAACCACCGCCGGCTGCACCTATCGCACCTCTACAACGACAACAACTACGCCCCCTTCCGAATCAGTATGGACGAGCTCAGCGTGTTCCTGTTAAGCCAGGACAAAATTCTAGTGCCGCTGCTACTGCTGGTGGTGCTTCTTTGGCTCCTGCTACTGCTGCTGCTGGTACAGAGGAGGATGATTAGGTGGGAGATTACGAGGATGAGGTTGATCAACATCAGAACTACGTGCAACCACCAGCACCACAACCACCGTGTCGCCCACATGCAAATAATGGCAATGTTAGGGCTCCCCTCAGTACGAGATCATGACCATCTCCCTAAACTGAAATTGAATATTCCACCATTTGAGGGTAGATATGTTCCTGATATATATCTTACTTGGGAGTTAGAAACTGAACAACGATTTACATGTTTACAATATCCTGAGGAGAGACGGGTTCCTGCTGCTGTTTGTGCTTTCACTAGATTTCCATGTGTTTGGTGGTCTGAACATTGTAGATTATATCCTGTTCCAGCTACTTGGGCTGCTTTGAAAACTGCTATGCGTACTCGTTGGGTTCCACCATATTATCAACGTGAATTACTTCAAAAATTGCAGCGCTTAAGATAAGGAAAAAATTCTGTAGAAGAATATTATCAGGAATTACAAACTGGCTTGATTAGATGTGGTATTGTTGAGGAGAATGAAGCTATGCTTGCACGTTTTACGGGTGGATTAAATAGAGATTCGACCATTCTAGACTATAAGGATTATAATAATATCACTCATTTATTCCATCTTGCTTGTAAAGCTGAACGTGAAGTGCAGGATCGACATGCATTGGCGCCACACTAACTTTTCTCGCAGTCGACCTTCATCATGGACACCACGTGCATCATCTACTTCGAAAGGCACCATCACCTCTTTCAAAGCCACCTCCAACCGTGATACAAGAAAGCAGCACAACCACCACTATCGCCAAGAGCACACCGCCGGGCCTGCACAGAGTTCTTCTTCTTCCATGGCGTCAACAGGGCACACAAGTGATATTATTTGTCGTCGTTGTAAGGGAAGAGGACATTTTATGAGAGAATGCAAATCTCAGCGTGTGATGATTGCTACCGAGGATGGTGGGTATGAGTCCGCTAGTGACTATGATGAGGAGACTTTGGCTCTTATTACACATGAGGAACACGGTGGAGATGATTCTGATCATGAGACACAATATATGGCTGCTGAAGATGCTTGACAGTATGAATGTTTAGTTGCTCAACGTGTTTTGAGTGTGCAGTTACACAAGTGAGCAAAATCAGAGGCATAATTTGTTCCATACAAAGGAGTTGTGAAGGAACGTTCTATTCGCATCATCATAGATGGAGGGAGCTGCAACAACTTGGCTAGCATGGAGATGGTGGAGAATCTATCTCTCACCACAAGACCACATCCACATCCTTATTACATCCAATGGTTCAACAACAGCGGCAAGGTTAAGGTAACACGTACTGTTCGTGTGCATTTTAGTATCTCTACATATGCTGATTATGTTGATTGTGATGTGGTACCTATGCAAGCATGTTCCTTATTACTTGGTAGACCATGTCAATTTGATAAAAATTCTGTACACCATGGTAGAAACAATCAGTATACTCTTGTTCATAGGGATAAAAATATTACTTTGCTTCCTATGACTCCTGATTCCATTTTGAAAGATGATATTTATAGAGCTAATAAACAAAACAGGAGAAAAATAAGAGTGAAAATCAGATTGTGGCAAAAGAATTTGAGCAACACATGAAGCCTAATAATAAACCATCTACTGTTGCTTCTGAAATTAAATTGAAAAGTGCATGTTTACTTGCCACCAAATCTGATATTGATGAGCTAGATTTTAGCAAATCTGTTTGCTATGCTTTTGTGTGCAAAGAGGCATTATTTTCATTCGAGGACGTGCCTTCCTCTTTGCCCCTCGCTGTCACTAACATTTTGCAGAGTTCGCTAACGTCTTTCCACAAGACGTGCCACCGGATTACCACCTATTCGAGGGATTGAGCATCAAATTGACTTAATTCCCGGTGCATCATTACCCAACCGTGCACCATACCGTACCAATCCAGAGGAGACGAAGGAGATTATGCGTCAAGTATAGGAGCTGCTCGACAAAGGTTTTATACGCGAATCCCTTAGTCCTTGTGCTGTTCCTATTATTCTAGTGCCGAAAAAGGATGGTACATCACGTATGTGTGGTTATTGTAGAGGCATTAATAATATTACTATTCGTTATCGTCACCCTATTCCTTGGCTGATGTAGGGTGGAACCCTAATTCGTCGATCTTTCACGTTTGGAGAGGATCCTACGGAGGAAACACGAAGAACACGCGGAAGCACGAGGGGAAACACGGGGAAAACGAGAGAGAATCACTCAACCAACAAGGAATCGATCACACAAGTGCTAGATCAACATACACACATGAGATCCACAAGATACATAGTCAACTAGGGTAAGGATACAAAGGAACCGTTCATCTCCAAGAGGAGGCCTTGATGTTCTTCCCTAGATAGGGGTCTTGAATCCGCTGAGGGATCTTCTCCGAGGAGGTCCTGATCTCCGAGGAGAAGTAACCGAGTGGATGAGCAAAGGCTCTCACACAAATATGAGCTAATCCAATGCTAAGTCTCAAAGTGAGGAGAGGGGGTCCTATTTATAGACTAGGCGGCGAAGGGGTACATGGGCTCAGCCCAAGTCGCGCACACAGGCGAGGTCCGGATGATCCGGATGGTGGCCCGGATGATCCGGGTGTCGGGGGTCCGGATGATCCGGGCGACCGTCCAGATGATCCGGCTTCGTCGAGCAGCTTCTGTTGTCTTCGGCGCATTTACCCGGACGATCCGGGGAGGGTCCCGATGATCCGGACGGCGGCCCGGATGTCCGGCCTGACTCCAACAGCCACTCCGCCTTCTTCTTCTCCTTTCTTCCGTCTTCTCTTCCATGCTTGGCCTTGGTCCCAGGATTCTCCATGGTCATCTTGGTTGTACCTGAGTGTATGCAAGGTCCGTGCATGAGGTAGTAGCCGTGTCTCATATGCGGAAAGTGACGGTTCGAAGAGGAGTGAATTCACCTTGTGTCCAGTGGCGCATATTCGAGGTCTCATCTTATGTATCCTTGGGGCTTGGAGAGTAGTCGGAGTGTACATGGGGATGAACGTGGGATGCTCCGCATCATATCCCCCCCCTTGGGAAAGATCCGACCTCTGATCGTGATCCTCATCACCATGGAAACGGGTGTCGTGGACGGACTTGTAGTGGGACGTAGGTGAGGGCCTTGCGCAATCCAAGTACTCCAAGGTGTCTCCGGTATGTGGTAGATGCAAAATGAGCAAACACAAAGTACACTTGAAAATACAATGGTTAGCGCACACAAAGTGTCCATCAATTAAGTGTGAGTCCGTGCTTAGGGTTAGTGCGTGACAAAGTGCATGAAGCTTATCAAGATGATATAGGATGATATGCAAAGAATTCATGGGATAATTAGCATGGTGCACAAAGCGACAAATTCTACCATTGTGCAAAATGATGTCATAATGGGATGGTGCATCAAAAGCATGAACATGGCAATGAATGCTCAATATGTATATGTTATCATGCAATTGATGGTGGGCAATATGATCATGATGTATGAATATGCCATCAAGGAAGATCACAACAAATTTGCTAAGGAAATGCACAAGCTCATATATCATGGATGACATCGGAATACATGATGCAACACGGCAATCGTAATGTGAGTCAATCCATGCATAGGGTGCAAACTTGTGGTGAGTATGATATGTCCATCGAAAATGACATGTATGAGCACAATCAACAAATATGGAGGTGTTGGTGTACCAAAGCGCGATGTCGAGGCATGAGTTTAGTGCCGAAGGTGCATCCCATAAGTGCGAGTGCTCCTCAATGTGATGGTCCATGTAGCCAATCTCCAATGTCGCTCCTCCGGTCTCGAGATTTATCATGTAGACAACAAGAAGGAAACAACAATGAAAGAGTGACCCATCCAATATGCAAACTTGAGGATGGCTCAAAGGGAAGGAGTTCACCTTTAGGAGAATGCCGGAGATGTTGGTGTCACACATCGTGTATGCCTTCACATGACCAAGTTGTCGCATAAAGGCACCGCCTTGTGAATCTTCCAAAATGAAAGAACATGGCAAACACTCAGAAAAACAAATGAGGTTAGTGCAAATGCAACACCTATCATTCGTGAGGTAAGATACCCAACAAGTGTATTGATGAGGACATCAATACCATTGTTACACCCACAGCCCCTGCTGCTATACATACAGGACCAATTACTAGAGCTCGAGCACGCCAACTAAATTACCAGGTACTTTCGTTTCTTGGTAATGATTCTAATGTTCATGAGAATATGATGCTGCCTAAATTGGATACATTTGTTTTGCTTACAAATGAAGGGCCTAGCTTGGAGAAGGATGAACATTGGAGCAAGAACAAGCATGGAGATGATGGCATGCGCAAGGGGGATAAGAACGGAGTTACAAGTGATGATTTCAGGACTTTGAAGCCACCATAATGAGTGCATGAAGCCTTGGACGAAATATACAAGATGCCACTTCATAAATTTCGTCCAGAGGCTATTCTAGGTGCTGCGTCACCTTATTATTGGGCCAGGCCCATGTAATTTCGAAATACATAAGTATAGGCTATTTTTAGAGTCCTTATGTGTGGGGAAACAAGAGATAGGGTTAGTTTCGGACCCCTTCACCAAGGGCCACGAAATTCACCCCCTCTTCCTCCATATATACAGCCCTTAGGGCACCGTTTAGATGCTGGGTTTTGTTTAGATTAAAGTTCGCCATAGCTGCAACTTCGCGTACTTCGTTTGTGTTCAACGACCAGACAAAGACGTCTCAGAACCCCACCTTGATCAATAAAGCTTTCATCTTATATTAGCAATATCCAGATTGCAATCTCAGTTTCTTGCTTGTTCTTCGTTTGCTCGCAGGAAACAGACCCTCGTGGTCAGGTTGATCGTGCTCCGGCGTGGTCAATAACCTCTCGGAGTTGGTTTAGCGATTGCTAAGGCGCGACGTCCTCACACGCTCGTAGTCGGATCGTCAAAGTTAACTTCCACCAAAGCGATATCCATCATCTCATCGAAAGACGGGACACCTTTGCCTCTATCAAGTGTTATCAGATTTCCAGGTTGCTCGGTGAGATTTTACAGTTTTTCGTAGTTTAGATCGAGTCTGTTCTTCATACCTACAGTCCACGAAAAAGCCACGGAAAAATTAGGGTTAGTTCATCATATCCGAACCAATCTGAGCATTTGCATAATCTTTTCTGTATTTGCGTTGTTGAATTTGCGGTTGCATCGTCGTGTCTAGTTGCTGGTCTTGGAGTCTAGTCTTTTAGAGTTTCGACTTCTGGTCATAAGTTGTCACGCCGCCGCCGCACCATCATCATCGCCCCTGCCATCTACCATCACCGCTTATCCGCCACCGCTTTGAATCCGTATCCATATACCACCACCGCTGCCATATATAACCACTGCTACCATATACCACCACCATATATCCACCACCAATCCGAGTTCCTTGCATATTAGGTTTGTTTTCGGGATCCATCTACTTTCCGATTCGTGTTTCCTTGTCTGAGTAGGTTTCGGATTCCAGCAATCTTTTGCCGTCCGTAGAAGAGGTTGGTTTCTAAAAAAAAATTCCGAAAACGCAATTGACAAAAAAATTTCTGGCTATCCTATTTTTAGGTGTTTCTAAGCATATTGAGACAGTCGCCGTTATAGAAAGTTTTTTTTGACCCGTTTCCAGTTTTTGGGTCCAGGCAGTCGAAAAAAAAAATTTTGGTCGGAAAAATTTCGTGCCCATCCTGTCAGTTTGACCTGGGAAGAGTTTTGAGACACTCGCCATTATAGTGATTTTTCGCAAAAAAAAGCAGTGCAAAAAAAAACATCGCAAAAAAATGAGCGAAAAAAAATCCAGAGTGTGCTTTTCCCTTGTTTACGTGCAGCGCCGTGATTTTGTTAGTGTTCTAGGCTCGCGTCTCTAGCACGGTCTAGCCTAGGACCAGCCAAGATCCGTCGTTGAGCGTTTATTCAACTTTGCATCTCTGAATTGATTATTGTCGACCTTTTTGCTACCATATTATAAGCCTTCCCAGCCCCACATACATCTACGTCGTGCGCTTGATTCTACCCGTAATCGCTATATCCAAGCTTTGAGATTTTTGACTACAACGGTTGCCACCACCACCGCTGGGTAAGAACCGGTAAGAATTTGAGATTTGCTTGACGGGTTTGTGATACACCACCACCACTTCTTAGTAGTCTATAGGATCATATTCTTGTGTGTTTCTATTTGCTGCTAACCATGGTAGGATCACAAGCCGATGAGACTGATTGGGAGAACCTGACGAACAAACAGCTACATGATAAATTTCAGCAAATGATGAGTGGACAGGTGCAAGATGTGCTAAACAGATTTGACGAGGCCATGGAGAAGATAGATGGCATTGAGAAGACGTTTGAAACAAAGCTTGATAGCAAGTTTGATGACTTGCTCGCGCGTTTTCCACAACCACCGCCGGCTGCACCTATCGCTCCTCTGCAACGACAACAACTACGGCCCCTTCCGAATCAGTATGGACGAGCTCAGCGTGTTCCTATTGAGCCAGGACAAAATTCTGGTGCCGCTGCTACTGCTGTTGGTGCTTCTTTGGCTCATGCTACTGCTGCTGCTGGTACCGAGGAGGATGATTATGTGGGAGATTACGAGGATGATGTTGATCAACATCAGAACTACATGCAACCACCGGTACCACAACCACCAGGTCGTCCACATGTAAATAATGGCAATGTTAGGGCTCCCCCTCAGGTACGGGATCATGACCATCTCCCTAAACTGAAATTGAATATTCCACCATTTGAGGGTAGATATGTTCCTGATATATATCTTACTTGGGAGTTAGAAACTGAACAACGATTTACATGTTTACAATATCCCGAGGAGAGACGTGTTCCTCGCTGCTTGTTTGTGCTTTCACTAGCTTTGCATGTGTTTGGTGGTCTCAACATTGTAGATTATATCCTATTCCAGCTACTTAGGCTGCTTTGAAAACTGCTATGCGTACTCGTTGGGTTCCACCATATTATCAACGTGAATTACTTCAAAAATTGCAGCGCTTAAGACAAGGAAAAATTCAGTAGAAGAATATTATCGGGAATTACAAACCGGCTTGATTAGATGTGGTATTGTTGAGGAGAATGAAGCTATGCTTGCACGCTTTTACGGGTGGATTAAATAGAGATATTCAGACCATTCTAGACTATAAGGATTATAATAATATCACTCGCTTATTCCATCTTGCTTGTAAAGCTGAACGTGAAGTGCGGGATCGACGAGCATTGGCGCCGCACTAACTTTTCTCGCAGGTCGATCTTCATCATGGACACCACGTGCATCATCTACTTCCACCGCACCATCACCTCCTTCAGTGCCACCTCCAACCGTGATACAAGAAAGGTGCACAACCACCACTATCTCGCCAAGAGCACACCGCCGGGCCTGCACAGAGCTCTTCTTCTTCCATGGCGTCAACAGGGCACACAAGTGATATTATTTGTCGTCGTTGTAAGGGAAGAGGACATTTTATTGAGAGAATGCAAATCTCAGCGTGTGATGATTGCTCTTGAGGATGGTGGGTATGAGTCCGCTAGTGACTATGATGAGGAGACTTTGGCTCTTATTACACATGAGGAACACGATGGAGATGATTCGATCATGAGACACAATACATGGCTCTTGAAGATGCTTGGCAGTATGAATGTTTAGTTGCTCAACGTGTTTTGAGTGTGCAGGTTACACAAGCTAAGCAAAATCAGAGGCATAATTTGTTTCATACAAAGGAGTTGTGAAGGAACGTTCTATTCAGCGTCATCATAGATGGAGGGAGCTGCAACAACTTGGCTAGCATGGAGATGGTGGAGAAGCTATCTCTCACCACAAGACCACATCCACATCCTTACTACATCTAATGGTTCAACAACAGCGGCAAGGTTAAGGTAACACGTCTTTGTTCATGTGCATTTTAGTATCTCTACATATGCTGATTATGTTGATTGTGATGTGGTACCTATGCAAGCATGTTCCTTATTACTTGGTAGACCATGGCAATTTGATAAAATTCAGACACCATGGTAGAAACAATCAAGATACTCTTGTTCATAAGGATAAAAATATTACTTTGCTTCCTATGACTCTGAGTCCATTTTGAAAGATGATATTAATAGAGCTAATAAAGCAAAACAGGAGAAAAGTAAGAGTGAAAATCAGATTGTGGCAAAAGAATTTGAGCAACACATGAAGCCTAATAATAAACCATCTACTTTGCTTACGAAATTAAATTGAAAAGTGCATGTTTACTTGCCACCAAATCTGATATTGATGAGCTAGATTTTAGCAAATCTATTTGCTATGCTTTTGTGTGCAAAGAGGCATTATTTTCATTCGAGGACGTGCCTTCCTCTTTGCCCCCTGCTGTCACTAACATTTTGCAGGAGTTCGCTGACATCTTTCCACAAAACGTGCCACCGGGATTACCACCTATTCGAGGGATTGAGCATCAAATTGACTTAATTCCCGGTGCATCATTACCCAACCGTGCACCATACCGTACCAATCCAGAGGAGACGAAGGAGATTATGCGTCAAGTACAGGAGCTGCTCGACAAAGGTTATATACACGAATCCCTTAGTCCTTGTGATGTTCCTATTATTCTAGTGCCGAAAAAGGATGGTACATCACGTATGTGTGTTGATTGTAGAGGCATTAATAATATTACTATTCGTTATCGTCACCCTATTCCTAGCCTAAATGATATGCTTGATGAATTGAGTGGCTCTACAATATTCTCCAAAGTTGATTTGCATAGTGGATACCATCAAATTCGTATGAAATTGGGAGATGAATGGAAAACAACATTTAAAACTAAGTTTGGATTATATGAGTGGTTAGTCATGCCTTTTGGGTTAACTAATGCACCTAGTACTTTCATGAGATTAATGAACGAAGTTTTACGTGCTTTCATTGGACGATTTGTGGTAGTCTATTTTGATGATATACTGATTTATAGCAAATCTTTGGAAGAACATTTGGAACATTTACGTGTTGTTTTTAATGCTCTCGTGATGCACGCTTGTTTGGTAACCTTGGGAAGTGCACCTTTTGCACCGACCGAGTATCTTTTCTTGGCTATGTTGTTACTCCACGAGGAATTGAAGTTGATAAAGCCAAGATTGAAGCTATTGAGAGTTGGCCGCAGCCCAAAACGGTCACACAAGTGAGGAGTTTCCTTGGCCTCGCTGGTTTCTATAGGCGTTTTGTGAGAGATTTCAGCACCATTGCTGCACCTCTCAATGAGCTTACAAAGAAGGATGTGCCTTTTGTTTGGGGTACCGCACAGAAGAAGCCTTCACGGTGTTGAAAGATAAGTTGACACATGCTCCTTTACTCCAACTTCCTGATTTTAATAAGACTTTTGAGCTTGAATGTGATGCTAGTGGAATTGGATTAGGAGGTGTGTTATTACAAGATGGTAAACCTGCTATGCATACTTTTACGAAAAATTGAGTGGGCCTAGTCTGAATTATTCTACTTATGATAAAGAATTATATCCTCTTGTTCGGACTTTAGAAACATGGCAACATTATTTATGGCCCAAAGAATTTGTTATACATTCGATCATGAATCTTTGAAACATATTAAAAGTCAAGCTAAACTGAATCGTAGACATGCTAAATGGGTTGAATTCATTGAGACTTTCCCTTATGTCATTAAACACAAGAAGGGTAAAGAAATGTTATTGCTTGATGCATTGTCTCGTCGCTATACTATGCTTTCACAACTTGACTTCAAAATATTTGGTTTGGAGACCATCAAAGATCAATATGTGCATGATGCTGATTTTAAAGATGTATTGCAGAATTGTAAAGAAGGAAGAACATGGAACAAGTTTGTCGTTAATGATGGACTTGTGTTTCGTTCTAACAAGCTATGTATTCCAGCTAGCTCCGTTCGTCTTTTGTTGTTGCAGGAGGCGCATGGAGGAGGACTAATGGGACACTTTGGCGTGAAAAAGATGGAGGACGTACTTGCTACACATTTCTTTTGGCCAAAGATGCGACGGGATGTTGAGCGTTTTATTGCTCGCTGCACTACATGTCAAAAAGCTAAGTCACGACTCAATCCTCATGGTTTATATATGCCTTTGCCTGTACCTAGTGTTCCTTGGGAAGATATATCTATGGACTTTGTCTTAGGTTTACCTAGAACAAAGAAGGGGAGGGATAGCATATTTGTTGTCGTGGTTAGATTCTCGAAAATGGCACACTTTATACCATGTCATAAAAGCGATGATGCTGTTAATGTTGCTGATTTGTTCTTTCGTGAAATTATTCGCTTGCATGGTGTGTCAAATACTATTGTTTCAGATCGTGATACTAAATTTCTTAGCCACTTTTGGAGATGTTTATGGGCTAAGTTGGGGACTAAACTGCTTTTTAGTACTACTTGTCACCCCCAAACTGATGGACAAACTGAAGTAGTCAATAGAACATTGTCTACTATGCTTAGGGCTGTTCTAAAGAATAATAAGAAAATGTGGGAGGAATGCTTGCCTCATATTGAATTTGCTTATAATCGTTCATTGCATTCTACTACTAAGATGTGCCCTTTTGAAGTTGTATATGGTTTCCTACGTCGTGCACCTATTGATTTGTTGCCTCATCCATCTTCGGAGAAGGTTAATTTTGATGCTAAAGAACGTGCTGAATTGATTTTAAAAATGCATGAGTTAACAAAGGAAAACATTGAGCGTATGAATGCTAAATATAAACTTGCTGGAGATAAGGGTAGAAAACATGTTGTGTTTGCACCTGGAGATCTTGTTTGGTTACACTTGTGTAAGGATAGATTTCCTGATTTGCGCAAATCAAAGCTAATGCCACGTGCTGCTGGTCCCTTTAAGGTGTTGGAGAAAGTAAATGATAATGCATATAAACTTGAGCTGCCTGCAGATTATCGGGTTAGTCCCACTTTTAACATTGCAGATTTGAAGCCATATTTGGGTGAGGAAGATGAACTTCCGTCGAGGACGACTTCATTTCAAGGAGGGGAGGATGATGAGGACATCAATACCATTGTTACACCCACAGCCCCTGCTGCTATACATACAGGACCAATTACTAGAGCTCGAGCACGCCAACTAAATTACCAGGTACTTTCGTTTCTTGGTAATGATTCTAATGTTCATGAGAATATGATGCTGCCTAAATTGGATACATTTGTTTTGCTTACAAATGAAGGGCCTAGCTTGGAGAAGGATGAACATTGGAGCAAGAACAAGCATGGAGATGATGGCATGCGCAAGGGGGATAAGAACGGAGTTACAATTGATGATTTCAGGACTTTGAAGCCACCATAATGAGTGCATGAAGCCTTGGACAAAATATACAAGATGCACTTCATAAATTTCGTCCAGAGGCTATTCTAGGTGCTGCGTCACCTTATGATTGGGCCAGGCCCATGTAATTTCGAAATACATAAGTATAGGCTATTTTTAGAGTCCGTATGTGTGGGGAAACAAGAGATAGGGTTAGTTTCGGACCCCTTCACCAAGGGCCACGAAATTCACCCCCTCTTCCTCCATATATACAGCCCTTAGGGCACCGTTTAGACGCTGGGTTTTGTTTAGATTAAAGTTCGCCATAGCTGCAACTTCGCGATTTCGCTTTGTGTTCAACGACTGCACAAAGACGCCTCGTAACCCCACCTTGATCAATAAAGCTTTCATCTTATATTAGCAATATCCAGATTGCAATCTCAGTTTCTTGCTTGTTCTTCGCTTGCTCGCAAGAAATGACCCTCGTGGTCAGTTGATCATGCTCCGCGTGGTCAATAACCTCTCGGAGTTGGTTTAGCGATTGCTAAGGCGCGACGTCCTCGCACGCTCGTAGTCGGATCGTCAAAGTCCACTTCCACCAAAGCGATATCCATCATCTCATCGAAAGACGGGACACCTTTGCCTCTATCATGTATGCATCATGCTCATCATAAGAAAGTACAAGGGAGCATTTCAAAGTATGGAGGCATATGATGTAAGAACATCCAAATATGAGAGGCTCAATCCAACAAGCATGCATCACAAGTATAGTGTCCAAGTCTCCAAGATCAATAAGCATAGCAAGTTGGCACTCAATACAGGGTGATATGAGAGATGCAACTAAAGGAGACAAGAGACAATGATCATGACAAATCAAGTGAGAGGCATCAACATATATGTCATCAACCCAAGAAAGCAAGTAATAGTGGAACATGGGTGATGCAACCAAGCAAGTAATCATAGTGATCAAGTCAAGCAAGCTAGTAGTGCGAAGATGCAACATACTAGAAGGAATCATGGCAAGCATGTCATGTGTGCAAATAGTGTGCATGAATAATGGACATGACATATCACAAGCATGAAAGTAAGATATGAGTAGAATGGCATGAATGTATTGGTGAGAGGCCATATGTAAATAGCAATAAGGCATCATGACTCTCCCAACACAACAAGCATCAATAGTTTGGGGCACATGATAAACATGGCAATAGCAACAAGGATCTCCACCAAGCATGCAAATACACATAGGGATATCATAATAGTTCATCATGGGTAAATGCAAGCAAGGGTCACAATTGCATGGCAAAGGCATTGGAGCAAGCATAGCATGCAATGTGAACACGGTAAAATGAGCATAAGGTGACAAGTAGTAAATGGCCCATAGCCGTGTGAGATCCAAGTAGAAGAGATGCACGTAGTCGATGCGCGAAGAGAACGGTGTTAAGCATAGTCCACGGGATCCCAAGTCATCGTTGCTCTCAAGAGCTCGTTTCGTCAACTCTTGGGATTGAGAGGTTGACGAGTATACATGAGTACCTACACAAAATAAAGACAAAGGGAAAATTGTGTGTGCGTGGTATATGTACACATCATCCATCATGATGCGCATGTGCGTGTGTTTGTTAGCACAAAATATCCACCGCTCAAATAAATGAGATGCGTGATATAGAAACATGTCATCCATCATGAGAGGTTTGTTATGATGTATAGCATAATGGAGACTCAAATTGTGTAATGCATCATGAGAAATATCTAGAGCATTGTTGTTCATGGAATGCATATGGTGCACGCAGTCATGGCAATCATGCAAAGTATGGAATGCATCAAGATCTCCTAATATGTATGAGGAAACTATGGGGGTCTCCTGATGAGCAAGAGTAGTAACATCATGTGGAGAATATTGACAACATCCAAAACAATGCATATTTGGAACAATGTGATCATGGCATGACATATTGGATGAATTGCGCAAATCATGTAAAGGAAGCATGGTAATATCATCACATGAAAAACAAAAGCCAATGACCATCATCTCGTCGTCTATGCCATAAGTGCAAATAGGATTTATTTTAATGGGGCATGCATAGTTACTATGTTGAGATTGAAATGATGCAATATGGGAGATCTCACTCATAGCATATGACAAGTTCAATGGATTGTCAAACATGAAGTGACCAATAGAATTTTGACATGATATCCTATGAAGCATAGCATCACAACTAGGCAACTCAACATGCTCATCATCATATTCATCATTAATAGGTAAGGTAAGGCATGAAGGAGTTTCACTAGCGTGAAGCATGGTAATAGGTGGGTCAACATCATGGGAGCAATCAATGTCAAGAGAGTCCACTAGTGGGACAAGAGAAGCACCATCACCTATGTTACCTTTCGAGCGTCGCTCATGTGTTGTAGGTGAGGTGTTGAAGATCGTCTCGTTGTCATCTTCATCTTGATGGAACCATGTGGGGGGTGCATCATCGTCCATCATGGCCATCGTCGTCTCCATAGGAGGTATGGGCTCATCAATGGTAGGCGTGTCGTCATGTAGGAGACCTAGCACCAAAGGAGAAAACACACAAGGAGTAGAGGGTAAGTCGTTAGAAATCATAGTGGCCTCACATGCCGTGTCAACTACCTCACTCTCTAAGTGTTGTGGCTCACTCACTCCCTCAAGGATGCTCTCACCATATGGCTGGTGGAGTCACTCAAATGGCGCCAACCTCACATAGGATGTGTGGCATGCTCTCATGTGTGGGGCTAGTGGTGGTCACACTCATCCTCTCATAGGAAATGCTCTCAATGTCACGTATGGTGGAGTCACTCATGTCACTCATGGGGTGGTGGCTCTCCTCATATGGCACTTGGGGCATCTCGACATATGTGGGTGTCGGAGAGATGTTGGTGCAAATGTCTCCATGCTCAACTCCTATCGCCGTGGTCGAAGGGAATGGCCCTTGCTCGACCTTCTCGTCGTCGTCTTGTTGTTGGAGGCCCATATGATGTGGTACCTCGTAGCTCATCTCCATGACCGAAGGGAGTTTCCCATGCTCGGCCATCTTCCTTGAGGGGCTTCCGAAGATGGAAGTGTCACCCTCACTCGTAGGTAGTCGCCTTGGACTTGATGAAGTCGATGTAGGCGTACACGTGGGGAGTAGGCGAAGATGCCGTACGTCCAAAGGCGAAGATGCCTTGAGAACACTTGGCGAAGATGCCGAAGTGGTTGATGTAGCCGTAGCGCCGTCTTGGTGGCGGTCGTCTTGCGGTCTTCTTTTGTGCTCTTGAAGCTTGGACTTGGCCTGAAGTAGGTCTTGTTGGGACTTGTGCATTTGCGCTTGTGGATCATCTTCATGATGATGATGTCGTTGTCGTGCTTGAGCTCGTAGTAGATGTCGTCCGTCATCGTCGTGCACATGTTGCCTGGAGGTGACTTGGCCTTCATGACGGTGTGGATCGTGAACGTGATGATGATCGCCATGTGGACGACTTGCGCTTGCATCTTGTTTGCGCTCCGAAGACTTGTGGCTTGAATGGCGCCGCCGTGAAGATGACGAAGGGGAAGAAGACTTGATCAAGGCTCTAATCTCCTCCATCCTTGCATCTTGCTCCTCTTTATGTGCGGCAAGCTTGATAGAGGCGGGGTGTCCCGATCTTTCGATGAGATGATAACTATCGATTTGGTGGAGACGACTTTGACGATCCGACTACAAACGTGCACGACGTTGCGCCTTAGCAATCGCTAAACCAACTCCGAGAGGTTATTGACCACGCCGGAGCACAATCAACCTGACCACGAAGGTCTATTCCTGCAAGCAATCGAAGAACAAGCAAGAATATGATAAAAGCAATCTGAATATTGCGAGTATGTATGAAGTATTGAATAAGGTGGGGATCCGTAAGCGGTCTTGGTCTGGTCGTTGGACACAAACGAAGTACACGAAGTTGCAATGGCTAACTTTTAACTAAACAAATCCCAAGGGAAAAGCTACTAGATGGATCTACTTATATAGGAGCAAGGGGTGGCGGCCAAGGAGGTGGGAGGACGTCCCAAGGCATCCTAAAACTAACCCTAGGTCGTACAAGGCCAATGGGCCCAAGTGGAGGTGACGTAACACCTTTGGACTTGTAGTTTGACTCGGATTCTGGTGCAGCGTCAGATTGTTTTGTCCACAACTCAACGCTCCGGACGGATTTTAAGGTGATTCCAATTGTGCTGGAAAGATCATGAAATCTACTTTCCAACAAAAAAAGAATCACCCAATTCGGAGTCCGTATGAAAAAGTTGTTGGCGTTTTGAGTCAGGTATGTCTGTGCAGTCCGAATCTGAATCCAGAACGTGATAGACTTGGACTCTATCTTCTCTTGGGCCAAAAGTGACGTGAGAGGACTTTTTGAACAGCAAATAAACATCTCTTTCTTCCTTATCTTCATATGTGGATTGTACAAATGTCCCATACACCTGCAATTAGACAAAACACAAAAGTGTGTGAAGTATTTTTGTTCTGGATAACATAAATAGATTATTGAATAGTTTGCACTAGAAATCACCTGACAAATATGCATGTATGCAATATTTTTGGTCGTATACAAGGTACTCATGTCCTCATCATCCTCCCCTTTTTGAAAATAAAGCCGTCCTCGGCGTTGCTTAATCTGAAATGTGGCTAACAAAAGAGACAAGGTGTACATGTTGTATATGTATACGTCATCCATTTTTACTTCCCTTGATTTTTGCATATATGACACATGAATAGATGAGTAACTTGCATAGTTCATAAAATCTAAAGCCAACAAATTAGCACAAGAACTAGAAGGCATGAAAATATTGCAACTCAGTTTGCACATATAAGTGAAGCTCTTATTTATTTCAAAAGATTGACAATGTTTATCATTAAACCATCCCAACATTGGTGAATAAACCATATTTGAATCAAATTTACATGCTACAACATGCTTAGATAAGCAAACATGCAATGAGTCATTCGACACAGAATCATCACCAAGATTAGAGGTCATATCAAAACGATTAAACATTGATTCTTTTGCATCAACAGTTAATTCAATGGGTGCACTCAAAATTGTTGGTATTTCAGTTGTATGATCACATGACGCATTCATGACAGTATCAAGATTCTCTAAAATAGGTGTTGTGCTCAAATCACCAGGTAACTCAACACATGATGCATTCAAGTTAACTAGGGATGCATCATTCTCATGTGAAGTTATATCATCAATACCTTTACTGTTACCTTGTCGCAAAGACGTAGCTGATGTAGGTACACACGTAGACAATGCACCATACTCTTGAGATGATGTCGCGCTCACAATCTGAGGTGGAGCTTCTCTAGTAGGTGCAACGGTGGAGGAACCAACCGACGGTGGTGAGCATGAACTGGAATAGTAGTTGTTGTAGTCACCCAATGCATCCTCCTGTAGAATCGCTCTCAAAGGTACAAGCACGAACATACATACCGGTAATGCAACGAGGAATATATGAAATCTTGCACGAATATCATGGTTCAAACCACCAAAAATCTATTCATTGTATCATCCTCAGATTCTTCTATGTCACAATGATGCATATAAGATTTGAACTCTTGGTAGTAAGTATGAACAGTGTTATTGCCTTGTTTAAATTGTTCAAATTTGCGAAGCAATTCACGATTTATAGTAAGGAGGGAAAAACTGTTTTCTCATTACATCTTTCAAATCTTTCCAAGTTGTGGGTTGGTTATCAATGTTTTTCTTACAATGCACACTCCACCAAACAGAAGCAAAACCAGTAAATGCTCTAGTGGCAGCTCGTACTCGCTCAAGTTCAAAAAAACATGCTGACTAAAAACTTGTTCTACTTCAAACTCCCAAGCTAGATAAATAGCAGGATTAAATCTACCCTCAAATGACGGTAAAGAGCTAACTTGGCCATGTGCTTGTGTGTGTTGTCCCAACTCTCGTGATGGTGAAGATGTGTTAAATAGTCAAAGAACTTCTATCTCCTAAACCTGTCATGATTAGTAGAAACAAGAAACAAAATTCGAGAATAATGTTCCTATGAACTACTAGGATGTGGTTGTAAAGTGCTCACAAGAAAGCAAATATCAATATCTTACAAGTTCTTACCATGCGGCGGTGGTAACAGCAACCAGCGGTGTCAAGTAACTCAAGATTGTGTAAAGCGATTGCCGGGAACGACGATATACGGTGTAGAAATATGTGGAGCTGGGTTGGCTATATATGGTAGCAAAAAATTAGCAATAATCAATTCATAGATGCAATGTTGAATAAACGCTCAACGACGGTATCTTGTGCTGGTCCTAGGCTAGACCGGACTAGAGACGCGAGCCTAGAACACTAATGAGGTCACGACGTAGCACAACTAGCATCAATGAAGGATACTAAGTAGCTCTTGACAGTAATATATAAGTGAAGATAATGATGAAAAACAAGCGCCAAGCGGATATACAACAACTCTCTCTCCAACTTTCCTCTTAAAAAGTTTGAGCCAATTTTCTGATAAATTCTTGCAAAGAATGCTACTAACTCAAGCTTTCCAATACAAAGAGAATTACTCAATTCCGAGTTGATATGAGGAGTCAAAGAATTCTAAAACTGGCCTGAAAAATTGGAACAAGCTGTGTTCACGAACTTCGGAGGGCAAAAAGACCTATTTAGAAGCCGATTTTGAGGTGTCAAATATTGAACTAGCTTCTGTAACTATTTACATGCGGCTCGTCATTAGCTTCAATTTGAGTACTCACGGAGCCAAAACGGACTTCGTGTGAGGAAGATGCACCTGTTTTACTGAACAGTGCGCAAAACAGATTCCAATCCGAATTCAGGTACGAGATTGATTCTAGATAGATCCAATTTTTTTTTCCTCTCTCTTTTTTTTTCTCACGCTTTTTTTTTATTTTTTTCTCTCTTTTTGTTTTTTTTCCTTTTTTTCTCTCTTTTTTCTCTCTCTTTTTTTCTCCCTCTTTCCTAGACAAACTAGATAAGATGCAGATTGGATCAAAGCGAAGATGTGAATGACCTCAACTATGATTATGACAATGAACAGCGCCAGAGCACGTGGTGGAAATTAATAGATGGGATGGTGGATAGCGGAAGGATAATGATGCAGCGGCGTGACTAATGTGAACAGAACTCAAACTCTAAAGGAACTAGACACTAAGACCAGCAACCGACACGACGATGCAACCGATAATTCAACTATGCAAGCAACGAATAGAAAATTGCAACGGCTCGGACGGCTTGGATAAAGGATGAACAGATCTAACTTTTTTGTGGCTTTTTCATTGACTATAGGTATGAATGATGATGCGATCTAAACTATGAAAACTATAAAATCTCACCGAGCAACCTGAAAACTGATACCACTTGATAGAGGCGGGTGTCCCGATCTTTCGATGAGATGATAACTATCGATTTGGTGGAGACGACTTTGACGATCCGACTACAAACGTGCACGACGCTTGCGCCTTAGCAATCGCTAAACCAACTCCGAGAGGTTATTGACCACGCGGAGCACAATCAACCTGACCACGAAGGTCTATTCCTGCAAGCAATCAAGAACAAGCAAGAATATGATAAAAGCAATCTGAATATTGCGGTATGTATGAAGTATTGAATAAGGTGGGGATCCGTAAGCGGTCTTGGTCTGGTCGTTGGACACAAACGAAGTACGAAGTTGCAATGGCTAACTTTAACTAAACAAATCCCAAGGGAAAAGCTACTAGATGGATCTACTTATATAGGAGCAAGGGGTGGCGGCCAAGGAGGTGGGAGGACGTCCCAAGGCATCCTAAAACTAACCCTAGGTCGTACAAGGCCAATGGGCCCAAGTGGAGGTGACGTAACACCTTTGGACTTGTAGTTTGACTCGGATTCTGGTGCAGCGTCAGATTGTTTTGTCCACAACTCAACGCTCCGGACGGATTTTAAGGTGATTCCAATTGTGCTGGAAAGAGCATGAAATCTACTTTCCAACAAAAAAGAATCACCCAATTCGAGTCCGTATGAAAAAGTTGTTGGCGTTTTGAGTCAGGTATGTCTGTGCAGTCCGAATCTGAATCCAGAACGTGATAGACTTGGACTCTATCTTCTCTTGGGCCAAAAGTGACGTGAGAGGACTTTTTGAACAGCAAATAAACATCTCTTTCTTCCTTATCTTCATATGTGGATTGTACAAATGTCCCATACACCTGCAATTAGACAAAACACAAAAGTGTGTGAAGTATTTTTGTTCTGGATAACATAAATAGATTATTGAATAGTTTGCACTAGAAATCACCTGACAAATATGCATGTATGCAATATTTTTGGTCGTATACAAGGTACTCATGTCCTCATCAAAGCTTCTTGTCGATGCGCTCTTGCAATCTTGATTGTGCGCCTTGCATTTGTCGTTGTAGTTCGAAGATGGACCTTTTGGTGATGTAGTTGTTCACGTCGTCGTTGTTGTCGTAGACCGGAGAGGAAATGTCTTGCCTATCCATCACAAGACTTGAGCAAATATGAGTGGGAGAAAGGGAAGAACGTATACCAATGTACCTTTGACCAAAGTTGAAGATGAATCAAGTTCACTCAAATGTGGACAATGAAATAGCACTATTGGTACCAATCCTTGTCGGTTCTCACACCTACACAAGTAAAGCTTATAGTGGAGCTCGGTGAGGATAGTGCCACAAAAATTAAATGCAAAATGTTAGCAAGAGTCAATAATGTTGAAAAAGATTCACAAATTCGCAAGTGAGACAAATGGACCAATAGCAAAGAAAGGTACACGGAAACACACACACGGATAGATAAATGGGGTCGTGCAACCAAGGAATGAGCACAAAATGTGGAATCCACGGAAAACGCTCGTGTTGCACAACTCAAGAGAGACGCTAGCACGATTGCTCAATAGGCGGATACGACACTTGTGCACAACCTATAAGATGCAAAATGGATATTCTTTCTATCCCAAGTATGCTATGTATGTATGGTTCCCAGTGTTTCTATCAAGCATGATATCATATGATGAAGATTTTGGTATGGCTCTTATGTGTAATGGGGTATGATGCTATGGCACTTGCTCACGAGCTCTTTGCTCTCTTTTTGCTTCAAAGCTTTTTTTTTCAATGGCCACTTATGCACAATGCACAAACCAAGATAGCTATTGTGTATATGCGGGAACGATATTGTGACACGATGTATGATATGATACCAATATGATATGGTATGTATGCAATGGAATGGTGGATCACTAATGTGCACAAGTAACGTTGCCGGCAATACTCAAATGGCTAGTCTCGATAGGCAAGTAACGCAAAATGGGCTAGGGGTTAACAATGCATTTGCAAGGGAATACACAAAGGTGTCGTCGAGGTTACCGTCCTTTGCGATGATGAGTGGCGGTGTTCTTTGTGTAGATACCAAGATGATGGAGACTCGTCCCTAAGTAGCCGAAACACCTTAGGAAACGGAAAAACCGCAAACTCAGAATCTCAAATGACAAATTTCAAATGGTGGTAGCGGAAAGCAGTGGTGGTTTTGCACTAGGCAAATGCGGAAGTGGAATGATGGATATACACGTGTCGGAGTTGAAGTTGCCGTCCCTAAGTAGCCGAAACACCTTAGGAGACACAAGCCACAACTCAAACAAGCTCAAACAACAATTGGTTTAAGTTGGGGGTGGCGGAAGTGTATGGTGGGCACGCCTATGCGGAAGTGGTGGTGGTGGTTGATGAAGAAGCAATTGTCCCTAAGTAGCCTAAACACCTTAGGAGACTCAAATCACAACTCAAACAACCACTAATGCAATGGGAAACAAAATGGGTTAGGTTGCGGAAGTCGGTGGTGGTAATGCGGATGATATGGTGGAGGGCCTAGGCAAACTTGCCAAATTTCGGAAAATATGATGGAGTCAAATGATGTTAGTGGTATTTTTGTGGGATGGGGGATGTCAAGAGCTTCAAAACGAGCTAAATAACGTCAAAATTGGACTCCGGATGAATTAGTTATGACCAAAACAAAATTTCAGCCGAGTCACTGTCAGGGTTAACCGGACATCCGGGAGGAGGTCCGGATGATCCGGGCTAGGTCCGGATGATCCGGGTGTACATCCGGATGATCCGGGTTCGTCAGCTCCGGTTCTGTTTTTTGGGCGCGTGGGTTATCCGGACGTCCGGGGCGTCCAGCTGATCCGGGGGTTGTCCGGATGATCCGGGAGAAGGTCCGGATGATCCGGGCAAGTCAAACTGCTCGGTATTTGCTCGTGGAGACGAATTTTTGGGCGGAATTTGGGGAATTTGGGGTCCAAATTTGAGGAATTTCATGGATGGAAGGTGGGGAAACTTGGGGAAATGCTAGATCCACTTGAAACCAAGCAAATCCACAGATCAAAATCAACAAAACATCATCAAACCAACAAATCACAAAAAAATTTGGGGCTATTTTTGGTGGGGATTTTCGGATTTAGGACGAAAACAACAAAATCAAGCTAGAAAAGAGGGGTAGGGGCCCCAAAAACGTGATCAACGTGGCTCATGATACCATATGATGTAGGGTGGAACCCTAATTCGTCGATCTTTCACGTTTGGAGGGGATCCTACAGAGGAAACACGAAGAACACGCGGAAGCACGAGGGAAACACGGGAAAACGAGAGAATCACTCAACCAACAAGGAATCGATCACACAAGTACTAGATCAACATACACACATGAGATCCACAAGATACATAGTCAACTAGGGTAAGGATACAAAGGAACCGTTCATCTCCAAGAGGAGGCCTTGAATCCACGAGGGATCTTCCGTAAAGGGTCTTGTATCCGAGAGGATCTTCTCCGAAGAGGCCGCGGTCTCTCACGAGGAGGAGATCCGATAGATGAGCGTAGCTCTATCTCTAACATGAGCTAAACCAACGCTAACCCTCAAAGTGGGAGGAGGAGGTCTATTTATAGTGCTAAGCCACGAAGGGGTAAGTGAGGGGCGAGGGGTACACGGCCTCGCCCAAGTCGCAAGACAAAGGGGTCCGGATGATCCGGATGGTGGCCCGGATGATCCGGGTGTCGGGGGTCCGGATGATCCGTGATAGAGGCAAAGTGTCCCGTCTTTCGATGAGATGGTGGATTTCGCTTTGGTGGAAGTCGACTTTGACGATCCGACTACGAGCGTGCGAGGACGTCGCGCCTTAGCAATCGCTAAACCAACTCCGAGAGGTTATTGACCACGCCGAGCACGATCAACGACCACGAGGGTCTATTTCCTGCGAGCAAACGAAGAACAAGCAAGAAACTGAGATTGCAATCTGGATATTGCGAATATAAGATGAAAGCTTTATTGATCAAGGTGGGGTTCGTGGCGCCTTTGTCCGGTCGTTGAACACAAACGGCACGCCGAAGTTGCAGCTATGGCGAACTTTTGATCTAAACAAAACCCAAGGTCTAATCGGTGCCCTAAGGGCTGTATATATGGAGGAAGAGGGGGAGAATTTCGTGGCCCTTGGTGGAGGGGTCCGAAACTAGCCCTATCTCTTGTTTCCCCACACATACGGACTCTAAAATAGCCTATACTAATGTATTTCGAAATTACATGGGCCTGGCCCAATAATAAGGTGACGAAGCACCTAGAATAGCCTCTGGACGAAATTTATGAAGTGGCATCTTGTATATTTCGTCCAAGGCTTCATGCACTCATTATGGTGGCTTCAAAGTCCTGAAATCATCACTTGTAACTCCATTCTTGTCCCCTTGCGCATGCAATCATCTCCATGCTTGTTCTTGCTCCAATGTTCATCCTTCTCCAAGCTAGGCCCTTCATTTGTAAGCAAAACAAATGTATCCAATTTAGGCAACATCATATTCTCATGAACATTAGAATCATTACCAAGAAACGAAAGTACACGTAATTTAGTTGGCGTCGCGAGCTCTAGTAATTGGTCCAAGATGTATAGCAAATAGGGCTGTGGGTGTAACAATGGTATTGATGTCCTCATCATCCTCCCTTCTTGAAATGAAGTCGCCCTCGACGAAGTTCATCTTCCTCACCCAAATATGGCTTCAAATCTGCAATGTTAAAAGTGGGACTAACCCCAAAATCTGCAGCAGCTCAAGTTTATATGCATTATCATTTACTTTCTCCAACACCTTAAAGGGACCAGCAGCACGTGGCATTAGCTTTGATTTATGCAAATCAGAAATCTATCCTCACGCAAATGTAACCAAACAAGATCTCCAGTGCAAACACAACATGTTTTCGACCCTTATCTCCAAAGAAGTTTATATTTAGCATTCATACGCTCAATGTTTTCCTTAGTTAACTCATGCATTTTTAAAATCAATTCAGCACGTTCTTTAGCATCAAAATTAACCTTCTCCAAAGATGGAAGAGGCAACAAATCAATAGGTGCACGAGGTAGGAAACCATACACAACTTCAAAAGGGCACATCTTAGTAGTAGAATGCAATGAACGATTATAAGCAAATTCAATATGAGGCAAGCATTCCTCCCACATTTTCTTATTATTCTTTAGAACAGCCCTAAGCATAGTAGACAATGTTCTATTGACTACTTCAGTTTGTCCATCGGTTTGGGGTGACAAGTAGTACTAAAAGCAGTTTAGTCCCCAACTTAGCCCATAAACATCTCCAAAAGTGGCTAAGAAATTTAGTATCACGATCTGAAACAATAGTATTTGGCACACCATGCAAGCGAATAATTTCACGAAAGAACAAATCAGCAACATTGATAGCATCATCGCTTTTATGACATGGTATAAAGTGTGCCATTTTCGAGAATCTATCCACGACAACAAATATGCTATCCCTCCCCTTCTTTGTTCTAGGTAAACCTAAAACAAAGTCCATAGATATATCCTCCCAAGGAACACTAGGTACAGAGCAAAGGCATATATAAACCATGAGGATTGAGTCGTGACTTAGCTTTTTGACATGTAGTGCAATGAGCAATAAAACGCTCAACATCCCGTCTCATCTTTGGCCAAAAGAAATGTGTAGCAAGTACGTCCTCCGCCTTCTTCACGCCAAAGTGTCCCATTAGTCCTCCTCCATGCGCCTCCTGCAACAACAAAAGACGAACGGAGCTAGCTGGAATGCATAGCTTGTTAGCACGAACACAAATCCATCATTAACGACAAACTTGTTCCATGTTCTTCCTTCTTTACAATTCTGCAATACATCTTTAAAATCAGCATCATGTACATATTGATCTTTGATGGTCTCCAAACCAAATATTTTGAAGTCAAGTTGTGAAAGCATAGTATAGCGGCGAGACAATGCATCAAGAATAACATTTTCTTTACCCTTCTTGTGTTTAATGACATAAGGAAAGTCTCAATGAATTCAACCCATTTGGCATGTCTACGATTCAGTTTAGCTTGACTTTTAATATGTTTCAAAGATTCATGATCGTAATGTATAACAAATTCTTTGGGCCATAAATAATGTTGCCATGTTTCTAAAGTCCGAACAAGAGCATATAATTCTTTATCATAAGTAGAGTAATTCAGACTAGGCCCACTCAATTTTTCAGAAAAGTATGCAACAGGTTTGCCATCTTGTAATTACACACCTCCTAATCAAATTCCACTAGCATCACATTCAAGCTCAAAAGTCTTATTAAAATTAGGAAGTTGGAGTAAAGGAGCATGTGTCAACTTAGCTTTCAATACCGTGAAGGCTTCTTCCTGTGCGGTACCCCAAACAAAAGGCACATCCTTTTTTGTAAGCTCGTTGAGAGGTGCAGCAATGGTGCTGAAATCTCTCACAAAACGCCTATAGAAACCAAAGGCCAAGGAAACTCCTCACTTGTGTGACCGCTTTGGGCTGCGCCAACTCTCAATAGCTTCAATCTTGGCTTTATCAACTTCAATTCCCTGTGGAGTAACAACATAGCCAAGAAAAGATACTCGGTCGGTGCAAAAGGTGCACTTCCCAAGGTTACCAAACAAACGGGCATCACGTAGAGCATTAAAAACAGGACGTAAATGTTCCAAATGTTCTTCCAAAGATTTGCTATAAATCAGTATATCATCAAAATATACTACCACAAATCGTCCAATGAAAGCACGTAAAACTTCGTTCATTAATCTCATGAAAGTACTAGGTGCATTAGTTAACCCAAAAGGCATGACTAACCACTCATATAATCCAAACTTAGTTTTAAATGCTGTTTTCCATTCATCTCCCAATTTCATACGAATTTGATGGTATCCACTACGCAAATCAACTTTGGAGAATATTGTAGAGCCACTCAATTCATCAAGCATATCATCTAGCCTAGGAATAGGGTGACGATAACGAATAGTAATATTATTGATGCCTCTACAATCAACACACATACGTGACGTACCATCCTTTTTCGCACTAGAATAATAGGAACAGCACAAGGGCTAAGGGATTCGCGATATAACCTTTGTCGAGCAGCTCCTGTACTTGACGATAATCTCCTTCGCCTCCTCTGGATTGGTATGGTATGGTGCACGGTTGGGTAATGATGCACCGAATTAAGTCAATTTGATGCTCAATCCCTCGAATAGGTGGTAATCCTGTGGCACGCCTTGTGGAAAGACGTTAGCGAACTCCTGCAAAATGTTAGTGACAGCAGAGGGCAAAGAGGAAGGCACGTCCTCGAATGAAAATAATGCCTCTTTGCACACAAAAGCATAGCAAATAGATTTGCTAAAATCTAGCTCATCAATATCAGATTTGGTGGCAAGTAAACATGCACTTTTCAATTTAATTTCGAAGCAACAAGAGATGGTTTATTATTAGGCTTCATGTGTTGCTCAAATTCTTTTGCCACAATCTGATTTTCACTCTTATTTTCTCCTGTTTTGCTTTATTAGCTCTATTAATATCATCTTTCAAAATGGACTCGAGAGTCATAGGAAGCAAAGTAATATTTTTATCCTTATGAACAAGAGTATACTGATTGTTTCTACCATGGTGTACTGAATTTTATCAAATTGCCATGGTCTACCAAGTAACAAGGAACATGCTTGCATAGGTACCACATCACAATCAACATAATCAGCATATGTAGAGATACTAAAATGCACACTGAACAGACGTGTTACCTTCACCTTGCCGCTGTTGTTGAACCATTGGATGTAGTAAGGATGTGGATGTGGTCTTGTGGTGAGAGATAGCTTCTCCACCATCTCCATGCTAGCCAAGTTGTTGCAGCTCCTCCATCTATGATGACGCTTGAATAGAACGCTCCTTCACAACTCCTTTGTATGGAACAAATTATGCCTCTGATTTTGCTCAGCTTGTGTAACCTGCACACTCAAAACACGTTGAGCAACTAAACATTCATACCGTCGGCATCTTCAAGAGCCATGTATTGTGTCTCATGATCGAATCATCTCCA
The DNA here is from genome assembly GCA_021437245.1 of Aegilops speltoides. Taxonomy (NCBI): domain Eukaryota; kingdom Viridiplantae; phylum Streptophyta; class Magnoliopsida; order Poales; family Poaceae; genus Aegilops; species Aegilops speltoides. The sequence goes on along the minus strand of JAHHZJ010001141.1, from coordinate 4,847 downwards.
CCGTGTTCCTCATGTGTAATAAGAGCCAAAGTCTCCTCATCATAGTCACTAGAGGACTCATACCCACCATCCTCGTAGCAATCATCACACGCTGAGATTTGCATTCTCTCAAGAAAATGTCCTCTTCCCTTACAACGACGACAAATAATATCACTTGTGTGCCCTGTTGACGCCATGGAAGAAGAAGAGCTCTGCAGGCCCGGCAGTGTGCTCTTGGCGAGATAGTGGTGGTTGTGCCTGCTTTCTTGTATCACGGTTGGAGGTGGCACCAAGGAGGTGATGGTGCAAAGGAAGTAGATGATGAACGTGGTGTCCATGATGAAGGTCGACCTGCGAGAAAAGTTAGTGCGCCATAACGCTCACGATCCTGCACTTCACGCTCAGCTTTACAAGCAAGATGGAATAAACGAGTGATATTATTATAATCCTTATAGTCTAGAATGGTCTCAATCTCTATTTAATCCACCCGAAAACGTGCAAGCATAGCTTCATTCTCCTCAACAATACCACATCTAATCAAGCCGTTTGTAATTCCCGATAATATTCTTCTCTGAGTTTTTCCTTGTCTTAAGCGCTGCAATTTTTGAAGTAATTTACGTTGATAATATGGTGGAACCCAACGAGTACGCATAGCAGTTTTCAAAGCAGCCCAAGTAGCTGGAACAGGATATAATCTACAATGTTCGACCACCAAACACATGCAAAGCTAGTGAAAGCACAAACAGCAGCGAGAACACGCCTCTCCTCGTGATATTGTAAACATGTAAATCGTTGTTCAGCCTCTAACTCCCAAGTAAGATATATATCGTGAACATATCTACCCTCAAATGGTGGAATATTCAATTTCAGTTTAGGGAGATGGTCATGATCTCGCACTGAGGGGAACCCTAATATTGCCATTATTTGCATGTGGACGACCGGTGGTTGTGGTGCTTGGTGGTTGCACGTAGTTCGATGTTGATCAACCTCATCCTCATAATCGCCCACATACTCATCATCCTCCTCGGTACCACCAAAGCAGCAGATGCAGGAGCCAAAGAAGCACCAACAGCAGAGAGCAGCCGCACCAGAATTTTGTCCTGCTCAATAGGAACACGCTGAGCTCGTCCATACTGATTCGGAAGGGGCGTAGTTGTTGTCGTTGCAGAGGTGCGATAGGTGCAGCCGGCGGTGGTTGTGGAAAACGCGCGAGCAATTCATCAAACTTGCTATCAAGCTTTGTTTCAAACGTCTTCTCAATGCCATCTATCTTCTCCATGGCCTCGTCAAATCTGTTTACCACGTCTTGCACCTGTCCAATCATCATTTGCTGAAACTTATCATGTAGCTGTTTGTTCGTCAGGTTCTCCCAATCAGTCTCATCGGCTTGTGATCCTACCATGGTTAGCAGCAAATAGAAACACACAAGAATATGATCCTACAGACTACTAAGAAGTGGTGGTGGTGTATCACAAACCCGTCAAGCAAATCTCAAATTCTTACCAGTTCTTACCCAAAGAAATAGTGGTGATCGGCAACCGTTGTAGTCAAAACTCTCAAAGCTTGGATATAGCGATTACCAGGGAGAATCAAACGCACGACATAGATGAATGTAGAGCTGGGAAGGCTTATGATATGGTAGCAAAAAAATGTCAGCAATAATCAATTCAGAGATGCAAAGTTGAATAAACGCTCAACGACGGTACTGTGCTGGTCCTAGGCTAGACCGTGCTAGAGACGCGAGCCTAGAACACTAACAAAATCACGACGCTGCACGTAAACAAAGGAAAAGCAACAAATTTTTTTGCACTTTTTTTTCCTCTTTTTTTTTTTTGCTCCGCAACAAATTTTTTTCGGAAAAGTCAACAAATGGTCTAAAAACTGCCTAGCTTTGTTTCAAACGTCTTCTCAATGCCATCTATCTTCTCCATGGCCTCGTCAAATCTGTTTAGCACATCTTGCACCTGTCCAATCATCATTTGCTGAAACTTATCATGTAGCTGTTTGTTAAATCAGGTTCTCCCAATCAGTCTAAATCGGCTTGTGATCCCGCCATGGTTAGCAGCAATAGAAACACACAAGAATATGATCGTCTGAGACTACTAGGAAGTGGTGGTGGTGGTGTGGTGGACATCACAAATCCGTCAAGCAAATCTCAAATTCTTACCAGTTCTTACCCAAGAAGGTGCGTGATCGGCAACCGTTGTAGTCAAAACTCTCAAAGCTTGGCTATAGCGACACGAGGGAGAATCAAACGCACGACGTAGATGTATGTGGAGCTGGGAAGGCTTATAATATGGTAGCAAAAAGGTCAAGAATAATCAATTCAGAGATGCAAAGTTGAATAAACGCTCAACGACGGTAGATCTTGGTCTTTGTGCTAGGCTAGACCGTGCTAGAGACGCGAGCCTAGAACACTAAAAAATCACGGCGCTGCGTAAACAAGGGAGGAGCACACTCTGAATTTTTTTTCGCTTTTTTTTTTTGCGCTCTTTTTTTTTGCTTTTTTTTTTTTTTGCGAAAAATCACTATAATGGCGAGTGTCTCAAAACTCTTCCCAGGTCAAACTGATAGGATGGGCACGAAATTTTGTCGACCAATTTTTTTTTTTGACCGCTGGACCCAAAAAGCTGAAACGGGTCAAAAAACTTTCTATAACGGCGATCGTCTCAATACGCTTAGAAACACCTAAAAATAGGATAGCCGAAATTTTTTGTCCCGTGCGTTTTGGAAAATTTTGGGCCTAAGCGGAGGGTGGTTTCGGACTCTTTTTTTTTGAAACCAACCTCTTCTACGGACGACAAAAGATTGCTGGAATCAAACCTACTCGCACAAGGAAACACGAATCGGAAATTATATAGATCCCGAAAACAAATCTAATATGCAAGGAACTCGGATTGGTGGTGGATATATGGTGGTGGTATATGGCAACGGTGGTGGTATATGGCAGCGGTGGTGGTATATGGATACGGATTGAAGCGGTGGCGGATAAGCGGTGGTGGTAGATGGCAGGCGATGATAGCAGTGCGGCGGCGGCGTGACAACTTATGACCGTAACTCAAACTCTAAAAGACTAGACTCTAAGACCAGCAACTAGACACGACGATGCAACCGCAAATTCAACAACGCAAATACTGAGAAAAGATTATGCAAAGGCTCAGATTGGTTCAATATGATGACCTAACCCTAATTTTTTTTGGCTTTTTCGTGAACTGTAGGTATGAAGAATGACTCGATCTAAACTACGAAAAACTGTAAAATCTCACCGAGCAACTCGGAAATCTGATACCACTTGATAGAGGCAAAGGTGTCCCGCCTTTTGATGAGATGGTGGATTTCGCTTTGGTGGAAGTCGACTTTGACGATCCGACTCTGAAGCGTGCGAGGGCGCCGCATATAGCAATCGCTAAACCAACTCCGAGAGGTTATTGACCACGCCGAGCACGATCAACCTGACCACGAGGGTCTATTTCCTGTGAGCAAACAAAGAACAAGCAAGAAACTGAGATTGCAATCTGGATATTGCGAATATAAGATGAAAGTTTTATTGATCAAGGTGGGGTTCTGTGACGCCTTTGTCTGGTCGTTGAACACAAACGGCAATCTGTGTTGCAGCTATGGCGAACTTTTGATCTAAACAAAACCCAAAGTCTAAACGGTGCCCTAAGGGCTGTATATATGGAGGAAGAGGGGAGAATTTCGTGGCCCTTGGCGGAGGGTCCAAACTAGCCCTATCTCTTGTTTCCCCACACATACGGACTCTAAAAATAGCCTATACTAATGTATTTCGAAATTACATGGGCCTGCCCAATAATAAGGTGACGCAGCACCTAGAATAGCCTCTGGACGAAATTTATGAAGTGGCATCTTGTATATTTCGTCCAAGGCTTCATGCACTCATTATGGTGGCTTCAAAGTCCTGAAATCATCACTTGTAACTCCATTCTTGTCCCCTTGCGCATGCCATCATCTCCATGCTTGTTCTTGCTCCAATGTTCATCCTTCTCCAAGCTAGGCCCTTCATTTGTAAGCAAAACAAATGTATCCAATTTAGGCAGCATCATATTCTCATGAACATTAGAATCATTACCAAGAAACGAAAGTACCTGGTAATTTAGTTGGCGTGCGCGAGCTCTAGTAATTGGTCCAGTATGTATAGCAGCAGGGGTTGTGGGTGTAACAATGGTATTGATGTCCTCATCAATCCGGAAAACCGTCCGGATGATCCGGCTTCGTCGAGGGGGCTTCTGTTGTCTTCGGTGCATTTACCCGGACGATCCAGGGGAGGGTCCGGATGATCCGCCTGGGCCCGGATGATCCGGACGGTTGCCCGGACGTCCGGCCTGTCTTCAATAGCCGCTCCATCTTCTTCTTCTCCTTTCTTCCGTCTTCTCTTCCATGCTTGGCCTTGGTCCTTGGATTCTCCTTGGTCATCCTGGTTGAACCTGAGTGCATACAAGGTCCACGCATGAGGTAGTAGCCATGTCTCATATGCAGAAAGTGACGGTTCGAAGAGGAGTGAATTCACCTTGTGTCCGATGGCGCATAGTCGAGGTCTCATCTTATCTATCCTTGGGGCTTGGAGAGTAGTCGGAGTGTACATGGGGATGAACGTGGGATGCTCCGCATCACCATCAAAGATCAATATGTGCATGATGCTGATTTTAAAGATGTATTGCATAATTGTAATGAAGGAAGAACATGGAACAAGTTTGTCGTTAATGATGGATTTGTGTTCCGTGCTAACAAGCTATGCATTCCAGCTAGCTCTGTTCGTCTTTTGTTGTTGCAGGAGGCGCATGGAGGAGGACTAATGTGACACTTTGGCGTGAAGAAGACGGAGGACATACTTGCTACACATTTCTTTT